>CAWUFW010018549.1:0-217481 GCA_963921515.1 Calotriton arnoldi
TAATTTATTGTGAAACGTTGATTTGTGCATATGTTCCTGACTTCTAATCTCATAAAGAGATTAGTAGAGAGTTGTTTAGTAATAAATACATATATATTTGATATATATACCTGTGTGGTGTCTTTTCATTTGGTGATTCAAGAGATTGTGTGGTAAAACAAGCTGCTTTACATTCCTTCAAGACTTAGCCTGAAGGCTGCTCTCCACAGCTACCACTAGGATAGCTTTCTATAAAGGTTGTCTTAAACCTATCTACCATAAGAGTCGAATTGTACTGGTGCAAGGTGTCCACTTTAATTAGTGAACAGCATATACCAGGCCAACTTCTCACATAGACGCTTTAAGAGTTTTCAGGATTAAAATTGAGAATAACAATTGTGATATATGTATTGGATGTGATATATGTATTATATGTTTTTTTCTTTTTTGTAAAAGTCACACACTGATCTATGTAAACATATGTTGTATAGCACATTTATGTCTAGAATTTTTGATATGACCAGACACATGTTTTTTTCAGACTAAAAAAGCAGCAAAAAATAAGAATCTAGTGAAAATAAAAAGGTTAAAATAAAATACCTGCGCAAACTGAAATCGATGGGTTTGACTATTTAGTGAAATTGTATACTAAACAAAGAACGCAAGGTACAGGCTCATTCTTTTGTCAAGTATATATAAACGGCCCTGCCTGTGCCTTGCCCCGTGGGCCTAACTCCTTTTTTTCTGATCATGTTATGTCAGGAATACGGTGAAGTGCTCAAGGTTGTGAGACTCTGACAGTAATAACGATAAACGTATCGGTACTCCTGTGTTGGAAATGGGCCGGATCATCAGAATGCAATGTGTATACTGAACACGAGCGTGACCCATTCCAGCCTGGAAATTAAAATCGTGGCTGAAACAACCCTATGCCGCCAATTAAGACGTACCTGAAAACAGCGAGTACGCTGACAGAAACGACGAAGGCAACAGAAGGAACCGGAAGTGAGGTCCCGTTCTTGCAAGTTCTTAAAAGGACGTAGGCAACGTGAAAAGACTAGAGCGTGAACATGAGAGAACGTGGAATAAACGATCTCGAGAGCGAGGAACCAGGAAGTGTGAGCACGGACTAAGCAAGCAATCATGCCAGATAGCCTGTAAACTTCCCCGAGAAACAAGTGAAAAGCATCTCGGCTGGGAGTGCATGAAAATCGGTAAATCAGCAAAGTAGAGGGATGAAAGAGGCAGAAAAGAGGGGGGTGAGCATTGCTCAGTGACAAAGTATAATGAGCAAAACATTTTTTACACGCAATCTGGATAACAAAGTTCACTGAATCAGAGTGATAAGCATCTCGGCTGGGAGTGCATGAAAGTCGGTAAATAAGTCAAGTAGAGGGATAAAAGAGACAGAAAAGAGGGGGTGAGCATTGCTCAGTGACAAAGTGTAATGCTCAATACGTTTTTTACACACAATCTGGATAACAAAGTTCACTGATTCAGAGTGATACCCATCAAGTAATTTTGGGTAGCGCCTCAAAACATGGGATACATTAGGGAGAGCATGGTTACAGCAAGGTTCAGTTTATGTACACATGCATAAGAATACAATTAAAAGTAGCTATTGGCTCCTATGGGCACATCCTTACAGGGTAACTAACCGAAGGTGGAAATGTGCCTTCAATCAGTGAAAGTCAAAGTGAAAATGGGTACAATAGACATTGGCCTCACACAACATTAGGGGGGTTAATTAGTTCGGTAGCACAGTTATAATCGGGCCCAGATCAGGAAAGGGAGCACAAACTAGTACTAACTGAAGGGGTCGTTAAACATCCGATTCTAACATGTGACAGAAAGCACCATAACACATCATCAAATAAATCACTGTTAGCACAACATTGCATGTTGGTTGTGACCAGAATGAAAGCAAAAAATAAGGCAAACATAATGCGTTGGTAGATGCGCCAAATAGATGAAGCAACATCTAAGTGTCTAGAGTCAATGTAGGACAAATAGTGTTGGCTATAAGGCTAAATTCAGGGTGGGTAGACCTAGTCCCCCAGAAAGTACTCCATCTCATGGTCAGTATTTAGGCCGGACTCAACAGTTTTCAGACGCATGATCCAGGTCGCTTCCAAATGGCGTAGAGCGAGTTCCCTGTTTCCCCCTCTCAGTCTAGGTGGAATGTGTTCAATGCCAAAGAATGTGAATTGTTTATATGGGCCCTGAGCACTGCATTCAGTGGCATGGACCGCCATTGGGTACTTTTCATTACACTGTTTCAGTACCCTAGCGTGCTCACTGATGTGGTCTTTCAGTGTCCTGATGGTGCTCCCCACATACTGTTTGTTACATTTACATGTGATTACGTACACCACAAATTTGGAGAGACAGTTCATCCTTTCTCTGATTTTGTATTCACGACCATCTGGCCCACTGAACTCCTTCTTGTTGAGAGCCCATCTGCACACCCCACAACACCCACATTTGTGGAAGCCCTGGGAGTGAAGGGTGAGCCAGTTGTTGTCAATGTTGGATGTGCAACAGTGGGACTAAGCGTAGACTTTAGGGTTCTGCCCCTTCTGTATGTAATCTGGGGTGTGTGAGTTGTGCATTCCTGCAATGATTTGTCAGCTCTGAGGATGTGCCAATGCTTTTTCATGCTCTTGAGCAGATCTTGGGATCGTACATTGTAATTCGTGATCAATCTAACAATTGATTGGGTGGTGTCCTGTACTTTCTATCTTTCAAGGTCTCCTTTCTGGGAAGTTTCAAAATATGCCGTTCAGCTGCGTTCAGGGCGGAATGATTGTATCCTCTTGCCCTGAATCTGTTTTTCATTGACTCAAGGCAAGAGAGAAACACACCTTCATCGCTACAATTTCTCCTCGCCCTAGTGAATTCCCCATAGGGGATAGCCTTAATTTGTTGCAGAGGGTGTGAGCTGCTGGCGTGTAGAATCGCATTGCAAGATGTGGGTTTGCGATGCAGTTTACTTTGAAGTGTCCCGTTGTTTATGTAAAGTTCTATGTCCAGAAAAATTATGCTCGTCCTACTGTGATGGTGAGTGAACTTGACCCCAAATGTGTTCGAGTTCATGTAATCATAGAATTCTGTTAGTTTCTCTTCCGTTCCTGACCAGAGCATGAGGCAGTCATCAATGTAACGTCCCCAGTAAACAATGTGTTGGTTGTAGTCGTTGCCCCTCGGGTGCCACACCCATTGTGTTTAAAAAAAAAACATGAAAAGGTTAGCGAACGAAGGTGAAAACTTCGAACCCATGGCCACCCCTCGAGTTTGTTTGTACCAATGGCCCTCAAACAAAAAGCAATTATTGTTCAGAATGAGTTCCATCATATATAGCAACATCCTGGTGTGCTCCCACTTTCTTGCGGGCCTCTTATTGAGATGCCAATCCATGTCACGCATGCCCAGATTTGGTTTGATGTTGGTGTAAAGAGACACCACGTCTAATGTTACCAAAATAATGTCGTCTTGCCATGTGAGGTCTTCTAGAAGGCTGAGAATGTGCTTTGTATCCCGAATATAAGAAGGAAGATTCTGCACAATAGGTTGCAGAAACATGTCCACATATTCTGCTAACCGCTCTGTTGAGCCTCCTAAGCAAAACACTATGGGTCAGCCTGGAGGAAAAGTTAGGTGTTTGTGCACCTTAGGTAAAGTGTATAGGACAGGGAATGACAGTCTGTGCACCTTAAGATATAAGTGCTCATCCTCATTGAGGAGACCTGCTCAGTACCATTCTCTCAAATGCTTGTTAATTTGGATGGTGCGGGGCCCTGTGGGACTGGAGCTCAATTGTTCATAGCAGTTGGTGTCAGATAGTTGCGTCAATATTTCCCTATTATAATCATCCTTGTCCATCACCACAATGTTACCACCTTTGTCCGCCTCCCTGATGACTATTGTGTCGTTAGTAGTGAGATGTGTCAGAGCGTGTCATTCCCCGGATAAGAGGTTGTCTCTGATGTGTGTCTTACCTGTTCTCACCTTGTGATCACATTTGTCTAAGTCCCCTAGGACTAGTTTGTAAAAAATGTCTATATTGTTACCCCCCGGCAATACAGGTGTCTATTTGCACTTGGTCTTGAGCCCACTAGAAAGTGAATAATCTGTGTCGATATTTAACTCTTGTAATAAATTACTGATATCATCAGGAGTTCACTCTTGTTCCGTGATGGATAGGTGTGCCTGGGTGTCTTAGACATCTTGGATACTGAGAACATCAGACATGGCACACATGGGGATATTTTGGATGCTTTTATTCACAATAGGGTTGTTGGCAAAAAAAAATTTCAACTTTAGGTTTCTTATGTATTTGAACAGGTCAATTTTTACCTTGCAAATGTCGCCCCTGTCTACTGGGCAGAAACTCAAACCTTTTTTCTTTTTTTCAAAAGCGTGATCATGTCAGGAGTTAACGTTTGTGATGACAGGTTGATCATGTCCACCCCACTGTCCTGTGTGGTAGCTAATTCCTCTTGTCCCCTGATCTGAGGTTCATTCTGATGTTTGTCTGATCCTGCTCTCTTCCCTCTGCGAGTTTTCTTGAGTTTCCTCCACGGTTGGATTGTGCCCTGTTCCCCTTCTTTATTCTCTGGACCTCCCTTAAAAAAGAATTCCCAAGTCTGCCTGCGGTGGAGGTGCTTGGTGCATTGTCAGCCTCACTGTCACTAGAGGGAGGAGCACTGATGGATGTAGAGCTCGATGATATAGAGATTGCTTGAGGTCGGTCTGTGTTGCCCTTATTCTGATCATTGGGGAGTATTTGATCATATTTCTTCGCAAAAGTAAAGACCCGTCCCTCTCTATAGTCAACCTCATCCCTTTTAAGTTTTCTCTCTTTACGCTGTTTTATGTCCTCTTGATGTTTTGCTAGGACCTCTGTCAGGATTACATCGTTTTTTTCTGTGGCTTCTTGTAGGCCCAGATCCCTGATCTCTCCCTCTAGTATCAAGATCTCTTGCTGCAAGGCCGCCACTTTGCGGTCTGCATTTTCTATTAGGATACCCATCAGGGTTTTGGAATTCAGTGTCAATGCTTCTTCCCAGTGTGTGATTCGGTCATCATCCAGCTCGTCATACGTGGGGAAGATTTGAGCTCGCAGGCCCCTGGGGACTCTGTCCAGTCTTAAATATTGTGTCAAGGTAATGCCATCCCACCATTTACTGTTCTCATTTTTCTTTAGTTTCTCTAACTTTATGAACTTCTCCCTGAGCCCCTCACTGCGTGAGGGGTTCCCACTTCTTATAGAAGCTGCCACTGTGTCGCCTTTCGCTAAACTTTGGAACAGATCTTCTGCTACTTTATTCCTGTCCATGGTGGTCCAAGATATAGGGCCGCCAGAATTGATCTGCGAAGAGTTTTGTGTGTGAGGACGTTGGGGCTGCCACAACCACTGGGCCTAGATGCATACGAAAGACTGGGTTTTGGTTAAATGTGGTCTGTTGAGGGCGCCTACAACAGGTCAACGTGTATCAATGTTCGTTAGGGGTGTGTAAGACGGTGCTGACAGGAGGGGGAAAAACACCCAGAACTCCCCTAATTTAGACCGGGGTCCTAAGGAACTGTTACAAGCCTGTGCACACGTCAATGTGACAAAAACACGTGTTTTGTCCGGGGTGGTACCCCAAGACTTCTTCAGGGCTGAAAATATACATAATAAACAGAAACTGAGCAGAGAGAACCCTACAAGGGACATTTCAATCCGTTAAGGCGACAAAAGTGAATACGTGTACACCCCAAGTGACATGATACCCTATGTGAAGCAGGATGCTTCACATACACATGTCCATAACGGACCCCAGGGAAATTCACGGCTGTGAACAAACGTGACAGAAATGAAAAGGATTGAAGAGGAGGAGACAGGGAGTAAGTGATGCAGAACAGACATGAGGATGTTGAAGTGACGGTGAAAAACAGTTAAAATATAAGTCAAAGACGAGAGGAAGGAGAATAAAGTCTGAGCTACTTGGGGAAGCAGTACAGAATAAAGTAAAAACAGATGATTAGCGAGACCCAATGACAGCAGTAGAGCAAATTGTCACAGGAATAATGGGTACCTATAACCCATGTGGCCCACGGTGAAATCAAGACCTTTCACCAAGGAGATGAGTGGGACAAGAAAAGCATGTTACCTATGAGGCAAAGCCAGGAGGTGTGTGGGTTCTGTGGAAGACAAAACAGGAGGGGGAAGTGTCAGTAAGCGAGTCAACGTCAATGGAGCTGTGATGACTACGTCCGAAAAAGTGCCAGGGTGGGCAAGTGAATCTCACCTCTGAGCCGGTCACAAATACGTCCCGGCAATCTAAAAGAAGAAGGAAGCGATCCGTTGTAGAGGTAGGGTCCTGAATATGGGACACTGCGGTGGAGCCAGAAGTAAGCTTCGCTGCAGGGAACAGAGAAAATGAGTTACAGAATTATCCGGGGAAGTCTCAGGTAATGGGTGCAACACCGGAAGATAATCTCACCTCAAAACCGGTTGTAATTCCGTCCCGGCTGGGAGCTAATGGGTACGGGGGCTGGAGGGTCCTGGAGGCGGGGACCTGAAGTGTAGCCAAAATTGCGGTACACTAAGCAAAATAGAAAAAGGTGAGTGGAAACCTTACTTAGGAAAATTGGCAAAAGAAATAGAAGCACACCGGATGAGACTCTCACCTCAAAACCGGTAGTGATTCCATCCCGGCAGTCAGCCACTGAATATGTAGCATGGAGAAGTCCACAGTGGGGGACCCTCTGTAAATGTCCAAATGGGTGATTCTGAAAGATAAATAAAGCAGAACCAACGGTGTACCACGGGCCGGTGTCAGAAAGACCAAGAGCTGGCCGACTTTTGTCTTTGGCATATATTAGATTATACAAAGACAGTTTGAGGGAAAAGCAACATCAATTGTGCAAAGGTATCCTTCATTAGTATTTCCAGCCCTACCCCAGTCAATGTGCCTAGGTCATTACCACCACAGTGCACAATCTGGAGGTCAGGGGGTTGGAGATGCAAAAAGGTTTTAACCAAAGGCATCAATTGGTGCCACTTTAATCCTCTCTGTGCAAACGATTTAATATCCACATTTTGCAAACCTAGGTCTTTGTCGAAATCTCTGTGTTCAGCATACCTTTTGCACCAGGAAACATAACTGTGCCCTACAATCCATACTGCAAGCATTTTGAAGGGATGTCTAAAAGGAATCAAAAAATGTCTGTAGCTGAGATAGTCAATTGGTAGAATGAGAGGTATCTAAAATGGTGGAGAAGATGCTGTTTTTGAGAAAACCGACAACTGATTGGCTGTTCATCAACATTGTGCACTCAAAAATAGGATGCATGTTACTTTCCTGAAGAAGCATGTTTCTGATTGGTTATTAAAAAATGTTTGAAAGGTACAGTAGATAGGATAGGATAATATTTTGAAAAAGTCAACCACTCCTGCTATGTTCATTTGTAAGCTAGTGTGCTGAATTTGAAAATATGGTGAACTTGCGACCTTCTGGTACAGTTGAATGTTGCTGAAAGTGTTACTATGGAAACTAGGATTAAACAGAACGGGGGAAGGTTTGAAACTTAACTGTGGTTTTAAAATGTGAAATGGTAACTTATATATAAGTGATATGCTACTAAACTCAGTTTTCCCAAATCAGTAGTGTGTTTAGAGGTAGTGTGTTGTTAAAAAATAATACTAGTATTATTGGAAATAGGTTTTTGAACTCCCGTAAGGGTTTGCGGCTCCATCGTGGTGCTACACTGCGGCACCGCAAAGGAGTCACGACTCCTATAAATTACAGAACCAGTTTGGGCACTTTTAGAAGACACTAAGAAAGGGTTAATATGTCTAACGAATAGAAATGTGTTTCAGAATTTGAAATAATGAAGGAAGCATTTTGATTTGTTACTTACATTTATTTGTGTGCAGAAAGAGAGGTAATGTTTGCCATTACTGTCTTTACCTCGTTGAGAGTGGTGCATTACATTTATTGTGTGAAAATGAAAATCTTTTATGAGTTTCTGATATTTCAGAATTCTGCAATACTATTTGACAGGTGAGCTACAAATTTATAAGGTGTGTTATGCATTGTGTAGTAGTGCTTCAGTCTTTGTAGTGATATTTTTTACTTTGAAAAGCATTATTTTTAAAGTTTGGAAATTATTAGAGAAGTGTGTTGTTTGAAATATGTTACGAAATGTACGAATGTGTATTGTCGTTTGTTTTATTGTACTGAAATGAAGATTGAATAGGTTGGGCATAGTGATATGTATGCTTCCTGAGCCTCTAATGAAAGTACTACAGAAAACTGTTGATTGATTTATATTGACAGATGTGTTAAACTATATCACAGTCTATATAACTCTATACCCATGTTCCCTGTATTATGATCAGAAAGGAATACATACACTTTCTTCAACATAAATTTAGAGAGCATGCGGTCTGAAATACAGATATTAAAGTATTTCTATGTTTCTTTTTATGTATCATGTCACTAGCAAAATACACAGACATATGCATGCATACATTCAGAAATATGGCAAGACTTACAACAGTGACATGGGAAGAATTGCTTTTTTAAATTTTGGTAGGCCCAGCATTCTTAGGAGTCGGTAAAAGTGAAGCTGCTGCAGAAAACTGAGGTTTAAGATGTGTTGGCACAGGGATTAGTGACTAGGATACTTTGTATGAGTCTCTGGAAAAGTACACTTGAAGTATGCCATATAAATGTTGGTGTCTGCTTGAAATGGAAAAAGCAGTCTGACAAGTTATAAGGTCTGTGTGGTCTTGTGACTGAGGTATGGTTCTACTTCTACATGTAGCCTCACATGTATTATGCATCTATTTGTATGTTTCTTTTATGTATGATGTCACTAGTAAAAGGCACAGAGACATGCATGCATGCTTGGTGAGACTTACAACAGTAACATAGGAAGGATTGCTGTTTTAAATTTGGTAGCTCTATTATTCTCAGCAGTTGGTGAAAAATAAAGATGCAGCAGAAAAGTGAGGTTTAAGACATGTTGGTAGATGGATTAGTGATTATGGTACTTCGTATGATTCTCTGGAAAGATTTAGTTGAAGTACGCCATATAAATGTAGGTGTCTGCTTGAAATGAGAAGTGCAGTCTGTCAAGTTTAAAGGACTGCATAGTCTTGTGACTGAGGTATGTCTCTACTTGTACATGTATTTTCACACGTGTTATGCATCTGAAGATGCTAGACGTGTGAAACACAGGTACAAATCTATTTGTATGTTTCTTTCTATGTATAATGCCACTAGCAAAAGATACAGACATATGTATGTATACTCTCAGGAACATGGTGAGACTTACAACAGTGACATGCGAAGTGTTGCTATTTCATATTTGGCTAGGCCCAACATTCTGAGCAGTCTGTGAATAGTGAAGCTGCAAGAGAAAAGTGAGGTTTAAGACATGTTGGTAGATGGATTAGTGATTAGACTATTTCGTATGAGACTGTGGAAAGGTACACTTGAATTACACTGTATAAATTTAGGTGTCTGCTTGAAATGGAAAGTGCAGTCTGTCAAGTTTAAAGGACTGCATGGTCTTAAGACTGAGGTATGTCTCTACTTGTACATCTATTTTCACATGTGTTATGCATGTGAAGATGCTAGACGTGTGAAACTCAGGTATACATCTAATTGTATGCTTCTTTTATGTATGATGCCACTAGCAAATGGTACAGACACTTGCATGCATGCTTTCAGGAATATGGTGAGACTTACAACAGTGACATGCAAAGTGTTGCTGTTTCATATTTGGCTAGGCCCAACGTTCTGAGCAGTCTGTGAATAGTGAAGCTGCAAGAGAAAAGTGAGGTTTAAGACATGTTGGTAGATGGATTAGTGATTAGACTATTTCGTATGAGTCTGTGGAAAGGTACACTTGAAGTACACCGTGTAAATGTAGGTGTCTGCTTGAAATGGGAAGTGCAGTCTGTGAAGTTTAAAGGACTGCATTGTGTTGTGACTGAGGTATGTCTCCACTTGTACACGTTGTTTCACACGTGTTATGCTTGTGAAGATGCTAGATGTGTGAAACACAGGTATACAACTATTTGTCTGTTTCTTTTATGTATGATGCTAGTAGCAAAAGCAACAGACACATGCAGGCATGCTTTCAGGAACATGGTGAGACTTACAACAGTAACATGGGAAGGATTGCTGTTTTATATTAGGCTAGGAGCAACATTCTGAGCAGTCGGTGAATAGTGAAGCTGCAAGAGAAACGTGAGGTGTAAGATATGTTGGTCGATGGATTAGTGATTATGGTACTTTGTAAGAGTCTTGGAAAGGTATAGTTGAAGTATGCCGTATAAATTTAGGTGAGTGCTGGAAATGGGAAGTGCAGTCTGTCAAGTTTAAAGGACTGCATGGTCTTGTGACTGAGGTATGTCTCTACTTGTATATGTATTGTCACACATGTTATGTATCTGAAGATGCTAGACATGTGAAACACGGGTATACATCTATTTGTATGTTCCATTTCTATATGAAGCCACTAGCAAAACGTACAGGCACATGCATGCATGCATGCTTTCAGGAATATGGTGAGACTTACAACAGTGACATGCGAAGGGTTGCTGTTTTATATTTGGCTAGGGCCAACATTCTGAGTAGTAACTGAATAGTGAAGCTGCAAGAGAAAAGTGAGGTTTAAGACATGTTGGAATAGGGATTACTGATTAGGCTACTTTGTATGAGTCTGTGGAAAGGTAGACTTGAAGTACGCCGTATAAATTTAGCTGTCTGCTTGAAATGGGAAGTGCAGTCTCTCAAGTTTAAAGGACTGCATGGTGTTGTGACTGGGGTATGTCTCTACTTGTACATGTATTTTCACACGTGTTATGCATGTGAAGATGCTAGACATGTGAATCCCAGGTATACAACTATTTGTCTGTTTCTTTTATGTATGATTCTAGTAGCAAAAGCCACAGACACATGCATGCATGCTTTCAGGAACATGGTGAGACTCACAACAGTAACATGGGAAGGATTGCTGTTTTAAATTTTGTAGCTCTAAAATTCTGACCAGTCGTTGAAAAATGAAGGTGCAGCAGAAAAGTGAGGTTTAAAAGATTTTAGCGGAGAGATTAGTTATTACGATACTTTGTATGAATTTGTGGAAAGGTAAACTTGAAGTAGGGTGTATAAATCTAGATCTCTGTTTGATATGGCAACTGCACTGAGTCAAGTTTAAAGGTCTGTGTGCTCTTGTGACTGAGGTATGTGTCTATTTTTACATGTATTCTCAAATGTGTTAAACCAAAGGGGATGATGGACGGAGTGTTGAACATTGCAAGCACTCACCCCCAGTCAACTGATCTGGGTTTAATCCATCATCATTCTTTAGCTCACTCCGCCACCCCAGTTCAGACATGGCCATATGCAAATCAGTCTGACCCTGTGCCTCATGGGAACAGTCCAGCCCGAACTGCCAAGCCATGTCTTCCCTGGACCGGAAACAAGCATCCTGGGACTGGTTTCTGGCTTACAGCCGTCATCAGCCAGGCTATCTTGAATCCAGTGGCAAAGTGAGCAAGGGACCCACGTCTGGGCATACCCTGCCAACTTAGGGCGAACATAGCAAAACCAAAGGGGATGATGGACGGAGTGTTGAACATTGCAAGCACTCACCCCCAGTCAACTGATCTGGGTTTAATCCATCATCATTCTTTAGCTCACTCCGCCACCCCAGTTCAGACATGGCCATATGCAAATCAGTCTGACCCTGTGCCTCATGGGAACAGTACAGCCCGAACTGCCAAGCCATGTCTTCCCTGGACCGGAAACAAGCATCCTGGGACCGGTATCTGGCTTACAGCCGTCATCAGCCAGGCTATCTTGAATCCAGTGGCAAAGTGAGCAAGGGACCCACGTCTGGGCATACCCTGCCAACTTAGGGCGAACATAGCAAAACCAAAGGGGATGATGGACGGAGTGTTGAACATTGCAAGCACTCACCCCCAGTCAACTGATCTGGATTTAATCCATCATCATTCTTTAGCTCACTCCGCCACCCCAGTTCAGACATGGCCATATGCAAATCAGTCTGACCCTGTGCCTCATGGGAACAGTCCAGCCCGAACTGCCAAGCCATGTCTTCCCTGGACCGGAAACAAGCATCCTGGGACTGGTTTCTGGCTTACAGCCGTCATCAGCCAGGCTATCTTGAATCCAGTGGCAAAGTGAGCAAGGGACCCACGTCTGGGCATACCCTGCCAACTTAGGGCGAACATAGCAAAACCAAAGGGGATGATGGACGGAGTGTTGAACATTGCAAGCACTCACCCCCAGTCAACTGATCTGGGTTTAATCCATCATCATTCTTTAGCTCACTCCGCCACCCCAGTTCAGACATGGCCATATGCAAATCAGTCTGACCCTGTGCCTCATGGGAACAGTCCAGCCCGAACTGCCAAACCATGTCTTCCCTGGACCGGAAACAAGCATCCTGGGACCGGTTTCTGGCTTACAGCCGTCATCAGCCAGGCTATCTTGAATCCAGTGGCAAAGTGAGCAAGGGACCGATGTCTGGGCATACCCTGCCAACTTAGGGCGAACATAGCAAAACCAAAGGGGATGATGGACGGAGTGTTGAACATTGCAAGCACTCACCCCCAGTCAACTGATCTGGGTTTAATCCATCATCATTCTTTAGCTCACTCCGCCACCCCAGTTCAGACATGGCCATATGCAAATCAGTCTGACCCTGTGCCTCATGGGAACAGTCCAGCCCGAACTGCCAAGCCATGTCTTCCCTGGACCGGAAACAAGCATCCTGGGACCGGTTTCTGGCTTACAGCCGTCATCAGCCAGGCTATCTTGAATCCAGTGGCAAAGTGAGCAAGGGACCCACGTCTGGGCATACCCTGCCAACTTAGGGCGAACATAGCAAAATCAAAGGGGATGATGGACGGAGTGTTGAACATTGCAAGCACTCACCCCCAGTCAACTGATCTGGGTTTAATCCATCATCATTCTTTAGCTCACTCCGCCACCCCAGTTCAGACATGGCCATATGCAAATCAGTCTGACCCTGTGCCTCATGGGAACAGTCCAGCCCGAACTGCCAAGCCATGTCTTCCCTGGACTGGAAACAAGCAGCCTGGGACCGGTTTCTGGCTTACAGCCGTCATCAGCCAGGATATCTTGAATCCAGTGGCAAAGTGAGCAAGGGACCCACGTCTGGGCATACCCTGCCAACTTAGGGCGAACATAGCAAAACCAAAGGGGATGATGGACGGAGTGTTTAACATTGCAAGCACTCATCCCCAGTCAACTGATCTGGGTTTAATCCATCATCATTCTTTAGCTCACTCCGCCACCCCAGTTCAGACATGGCCATATGCAAATCAGTCTGACCCTGTGCCTCATGGGAACAGTCCAGCCCAAACTGCCAAGCCATGTCTTCCCTGGACCGGAAACAAGCATCCTGGGACCGGTTTCTGGCTTACAGCCGTCATCAGCCAGGCTATCTTGAATCCAGTGGCAAAGTGAGCAAGGGACCCACGTCTGGGCATACCCTGCCAACTTAGGGCGAACATAGCAAAACCAAAGGGGATGATGGACGGAGTGTTGAACATTGCAAGCACTCACCCCCAGTCAACTGATCTGGGTTTAATCCATCATCATTCTTTAGCTCACTCCGCCACCCCAGTTCAGACATGGCCATATGCAAATCAGTCTGACCCTGTGCCTCATGGGAACAGTCCAGCCCGAACTGCCAAGCCATGTCTTCCCTGGACCCGGAAACAAGCATCCTGGGACCGGTTTCTGGCTTACAGCCGTCATCAGCCAGGCTATCTTGAATCCAGTGGCAAAGTGAGCAAGGGACCCACGTCTGGGCATACCCTGCCAACTTAGGGCGAACATAGCAAAACCAAAGGGGATGATGGACGGAGTGTTGAACATTACAAGCACTCACCCCCAGTCAACTGATCTGGGTTTAATCCATCATCATTCTTTAGCTCACTCCGCCACCCCAGTTCAGACATGGCCATATGCAAAACAGTCTGACCCTGTGCCTCATGGGAACAGTCCAGCCCGAACTGCCAAGCCATGTCTTCCCTGGACCGGAAACAAGCATCCTGGGACCGGTTTCTGGCTTACAGCCGTCATCAGCCAGGCTATCTTGAATCCAGTGGCAAAGTGAGCAAGGGACCCACGTCTGGGCATACCCTGCCAACTTAGGGCAAACATAGCAAAACCAAAGGGGATGATGGACGGAGTGTTGAACATTGCAAGCACTCACCCCCAGTCAACTGATCTGGGTTTAATCCATCATCATTCTTTAGCTCACTCCGCCACCCCAGTTCAGACATGGCCATATGCAAATCAGTCTGACCCTGTGCCTCATGGGAACAGTCCAGCCCGAACTGCCAAGCCATGTCTTCCCTGGACCGGAAACAAGCATCCTGGGACCGGTTTCTGGCTTACAGCTGTCATCAGCCAGGCTATCTTGAATCCAGTGGCAAAGTGAGCAAGGGACCCACGTCTGGGCATACCCTGCCAACTTAGGGCGAACATAGCAAAACCAAAGGGGATGATGGACGGAGTGTTGAACATTGCAAGCACTCACCCCCAGTCAACTGATCTGGGTTTAATCCATCATCATTCTTTAGCTCACTCCGCCACCCCAGTTCAGACATGGCCATATGCAAATCAGTCTGACCCTGGGCCTCATGGGAACAGTCCAGCCCGAACTGCCAAGCCATGTCTTCCCTGGACCGGAAACAAGCATCCTGGGACCGGTTTCTGGCTTACAGCCGTCATCAGCCAGGCTATCTTGAATCCAGTGGCAAAGTGAGCAAGGGACCCACGTCTGGGCATACCCTGCCAACTTAGGGCGAACATAGCAAAACCAAAGGGGATGATGGACGGAGTGTTGAACATTGCAAGCACTCACCCCCAGTCAACTGATCTGGGTTTAATCCATCATCATTCTTTAGCTCACTCCGCCACCCCAGTTCAGACATGGCCATATGCAAAACAGTCTGACCCTGTGCCTCATGGGAACAGTCCAGCCCGAACTGCCAAGCCATGTCTTCCCTGGACCGGAAACAAGCATCCTGGGACCGGTTTCTGGCTTACAGCCGTCATCAGCCAGGCTATCTTGAATCCAGTGGCAAAGTGAGCAAGGGACCCACGTCTGGGCATACCCTGCCAACTTAGGGCAAACATAGCAAAACCAAAGGGGATGATGGACGGAGTGTTGAACATTGCAAGCACTCACCCCCAGTCAACTGATCTGGGTTTAATCCATCATCATTCTTTAGCTCACTCCGCCACCCCAGTTCAGACATGGCCATATGCAAATCAGTCTGACCCTGTGCCTCATGGGAACAGTCCAGCCCGAACTGCCAAGCCATGTCTTCCCTGGACCGGAAACAAGCATCCTGGGACCGGTTTCTGGCTTACAGCTGTCATCAGCCAGGCTATCTTGAATCCAGTGGCAAAGTGAGCAAGGGACCCACGTCTGGGCATACCCTGCCAACTTAGGGCGAACATAGCAAAACCAAAGGGGATGATGGACGGAGTGTTGAACATTGCAAGCACTCACCCCCAGTCAACTGATCTGGGTTTAATCCATCATCATTCTTTAGCTCACTCCGCCACCCCAGTTCAGACATGGCCATATGCAAATCAGTCTGACCCTGGGCCTCATGGGAACAGTCCAGCCCGAACTGCCAAGCCATGTCTTCCCTGGACCGGAAACAAGCATCCTGGGACCGGTTTCTGGCTTACAGCCGTCATCAGCCAGGCTATCTTGAATCCAGTGGCAAAGTGAGCAAGGGACCCACGTCTGGGCATACCCTGCCAACTTAGGGCGAACATGTGTTATGCATCTGAATATGGTAGACATCTGAAACACAGGTATACCACCATTTGTAGGTTTCTTTTATGTATGATGCCGCTAACAATAGGCATAGACATATGCATGCATGCTTTCAGGAATATGGTGAGACTTACAACAGTAACATGGGAAGGATTAGTGCTTTGAATTTCTGGAGTTCTCTTGGTTCTTTCTGTACTTGTCGTGCCCCTTTGTGCAACTCTATTCCTTTTTTGTGCAGTTCTATTGGCTCTTTCTGCATTTCTGTTGCTTTCTTCTGAACTCTTCTTTCTCTTTCTGCACCATTCTTTTCTCTTTGTCCACCTCTGTTGCCTGTTTGTGCACTTCTCTTGCCTTTTTCTGCACCCCTCTTGTCTCTTTGTGTACATCTCTTGTCTCTTTCTGCATCTTCCCTTACCTCTTTCGACACCTCTCTTGCCAATTTCTGCACCTCTTTTGCTTCTTTCTGCACGTCTCTTGTTCCTTTCTGTACCTCTCTTGCTTTTTCTATACCTGTTTGCCTCTATCTGCACCTCTCTTGCCTTTTTCTGCATGTCTGTTGCTTCTTTTTGCGTTCCTATTGTCTCTTTCTGCACCCTTTTTCCCTCTTTCTGCACCTCTGTTGCCTGTTTGTGCACCTCTCTTGCCTCTTTGTGCATCCCTTTTGCCTCTTTCTGCACCACTTTTGCTACTTTCTGCACTTCTCTTGCCTCTTTCTGTACCTCTCTTTTCTCTTTCTGCATTACACTTGCCTCTTTCTGCACCTCACTCTCTTCTTGCTGCATCTTTTTTGCCTCTTTCTGTACCTCTCTTGCCTCTCTTGCCTCTTTCTGCACCTCACTCTCTTCTTTCTGCACCTCTCTTGCCTCTTTATATACCTCACTCTCTTCTTTCTGCACCTCTCTTGCCTCTTTCTGCACCTCATTTGCCTCTTTCTGCACCTCTCTTGCCTCTTTCTGCACCTCTGTTGCTTCTTTCTGCACTTCTCTCATCTCTTTCATCACTTCTCTTGCTTCTTTCGACACCTCTGTTGCTTCTTTCAGCACTGCTCTTGCCTCTTTCTGCACTTCTCTTGCCTGTTTCTGCACCTCTCTTGCCTCTTTCTGCACCTCATTTGCCTCTTTCTGTACTTCTCTTGCCTCTTTCTGAACCTCTCTTCCATCTTTCTATACTTCTCTTGCCTCTTTCTGTACCTCTCTTGCCTCTTTCTGTACCTCTCTTGCCTCTTTCTGCACCCCACTCTCTTCTTTCTGCACCTCTCTTGCCTCTTTCTGCACTTCTTTTGTCTCTTCCTGCACCTATGTTGATTCTTTCTGCAATTCTCTTGCTTTTTTCTGCATCTCTCTTGCCTCTTTCTGCACCCCTCTTCCCTCTTTCTGCTCCTCTCTTGACTGTTTCTGCACCTCACTTGCCTCTGTCTGTACTTATATTGCCTCTTTCTGCACCTCTATTGCTTCTTTCTGCACTTCTCTTGCCGCTTTCGACATTTCTGTTGTTTGTTTCTACACTTCTCTTGCCTCTTTTTGCACCCCTCTTGCCTCTTTCTGCACCACTTTTGCTACTTTCTGCACTTCTCTTGCCTCTTTCTGTACCTCTCTTTTCTCTTTCTGCATTACACTTGCCTCTTTCTGCACCTCACTCTCTTCTTGCTGCATCTTTCTTACCTCTTTCTGTACCTCTCTTGCCTCTTTCTGCACCTCACTTCCCTCTTTCTGCACCTCACTCTCTTCTTTCTGCACCTCTCTTGCCTCTTTATATACCTCACTCTCTTCTTTCTGCACCTCTCTTGCCTCTTTCTGCACCTCATTTGCCTCTTTCTGCACCTCTCTTGCCTCTTTCTGCACCTCTGTTGCTTCTTTCTGCACTTCTCTCATCTCTTTCATCACTTCTCTTGCTTCTTTCGACACCTCTGTTGCTTCTTTCAGCACTTCTCTTGCCTCTTTCTGCACTTTTCTTGCCTGTTTCTGCACTAGTCTTGCCTCTTTCTGCACTTGCACCTCTGTTGCCTCTTTCTGCACCTCACTTGCTTCTTTCTGCACCCCTCTTTCTATACCTCTCTTGCCTCATTCTGCACCCCTGTTCCCTCTTTCTGCACCTCTCCTGCCTGTTTCCGCACCTCTGTTGCCTCTTTCTGCACTTCTCTTGCCTCTTTCTGCATCTCTGTTGCTTCTTTCTGTACTTCTCTTGCCTCTTTCTGCACCCCTCGTCCCTCTTTCTGCACCTCTATTGCTTCTTTCTGCACTTCTCTTGCTTCTTTCTGCACCTCTCTTGCTTCTTTCTGCACCCCTATTGCCTCTTTCTGCACCCTTCTTCCTTCTTTCTGCACCCCTCTTGCCTCTTTCTGCACCTCTGTTGGTTCATTCTGCACTGCTCTTGCTTCTTTCTGTACCTCTCTTGTAAATTTCTGCACCCCTCTTGCCTCTTTCTGCACCCCTCTTCTCTCTTTCTGCACCTCTCTTTCCTCTGTCTGCACACCTGTTCTCTCTTTCTGCACCTCTTTTGCCAGTTTTTGCACTCTCTTGCCTCTTTCTGTACTTTTCTTGCTTCTTTCAGCACCTCTCTTGCTTCTTTCTGCACCCCTCTTGCCTCATTCTGCACCCCTCTTTGCTCTTTCTGCACATCTCTTGTCTTTCTGCAGTTTTCTTGCCTCTTTTCGCACCTCTTTTGCTTCTTTCTGCATTTCTCTTGCCTCTTTCTGCACCCCTCTTGCCTCTTTCTGCACCTCTGTTGGCTCTTTCTGCACTGCACTTGCTTCTTTTTGTACCTCTCTTGCAAATGTCTGCACCCATCTTGCTTCTTTCTGCACCCCTCTTGCCTCTTTCTGCACCCCTTCCCAATTTCTGCACCTCTCTTGCCTCTGTCTGCACCCTTGTTCTCTCTTTCTGTACCTCTTTTGCCTGTTTTTTCACTCTCTTGCCTGTTTCTGCAGTTCACTTGCCTCTTTCTGAACCTCTATTGCTTCTTTCTGCACTTCTCTTGCCTCTTTCTGCACCCTTCTTGCCTCTTTCTGCACCTCTGTTGGTTCTTTCTGCATTGCTCTTGCTTCTTTCTGCACCTCTCTTGCTAATTTCTTTACCCCTCTTGCCTCTTTCTGTACCTCTCTTAACTCTTCCTGTATTCCTTTTGCCTCTGTCTGCACCCCTGTTCCCTCTTTCTGCACCTCTTTTGCCTATTTCTGCAACTCTCTTGCCTCTTTCTGTAGTTCTCTTGCCCCCTTCTGCACCTCTGTTGCTTCTTTCTGCAATTCTCTTTCCTCTAACTGCACCCCTCTAGCCTCTCTTCACCCCTGTTGCTTCATTCTGCACTTCTCTTGCTCCTTTCTCCACCCCTCTTCCCTCTTTCTGCACCCCTCTTCCCTCTTTCTGCACCTCTCTTGCTTCTGTCTGCACCTCTCTTGCCTCTTTCTGCACTTCTCTTGCCTCTTTCCACACCTCTGTTGTTTCTTTCTGCACCTCTATTGCTTCTTTCTGCACTTCTCTTGCCTCTTTCTACATTTCCGTTGTTTGTTTCTACACTTCTCTTGCCTCTTTTTGCACCCCTCTTGCCTCTTTCTGCAACTCTATTGCTTCTTTCTGCACTTCTCTTGCTTCTTTCTGCACCTCTCTTGCTTCTTTCTGCACCCCTATTGCCTCTTTTTGCACTCATATTCCCCCTTTATATACCCCTCTTGCCTCCTTCTGCATTTCTCTTGCCTCTTTCTGCACATTTGTTACTCTTTCTGCACATCTCTTGTTTTTTTCTGCACTTCTCTTACCTCTTTCTGTACTCAAATGGGAAGAGCAAGCTGTCAAGTGTAAAGGTCTGCGTGCTCTTGTGACTGAGGTATATGTCTACTTGTATATGTATTCTCACATGTGTTATGCTTCTGGAGATGGTAGCTTAAAAAGTGGGTAGCTTCTCCTATAGGTGGTTAAATGTTCTCAGTTCTGCTCTGTCATTCAGTTGCACAGACAGACATGTCTTTTGTATATAGGTATTATAGAGGGCCTCAAATATATTATTGAATACCCATGCACCCTGTATTATGAGCGGAAAGAAATACATACACCTTTTTGTACACATATTTACAGAGTATGCTGTTTGAAACACAGGTATTCAAGTATTTGTATGTTTATTTTTATGTAACTTAACTTTTGTAGTAGGTTAGTATATATGTTTAACACCCATAAACTCTTAAAAACACTTATACTCACTTGATGATGTCATCAGTGATGTCATCGGTGATGTCGCTGACCATGTCTTGAGTGATGTAATTTGTGAGGTCATAAGCAGTGCATTGTGAGGGCATAAGCTATAGTTAGCTCAGGTAACTATAACTGCTGAATTGCACTGGTTTTCTGCTAGTGAAATCAGAGCCTAACAATAACAAATTCTGTAACCTTTATTTTTTTCAGTGGATTTCTAAGGTTTTTTAAATTCTATTTACTAACTATAACGACCCTGTAATCTTTGGTTTTTAATGAATTTCTATGTTTTTTTAACGAGTATTTGCATTTGTAGAGGGGTGGAGAAAAGGGGCAGGCCTCCGACCAGCTCTTAGGTATCCTGCTGTGTCGGACTTACTGGAGGTAACAGGAAGGCTTCTGGGCCCCCAAGGACACTCAACATCCAAGTGGACTTTATCTCCAAACTAGTAGTGCACCAGGAGGTGCATTTGCAGAGTGGTGGTTAAGGGGGCAGGGCCTCCGGTGACTACAAGGTCCCGGTTATTTTTTTCCATTTACTAGGGGAGTGGTGCCGCATGGCCCCCCTCCCTGGTCCGATTACGGCCTTGGGAATTCCATCTCCTGGGGCCCGGCCTTTTCATTCAAAAAAAAAATTGAGGTCCTCAACCTCGCTCGCCACGTAGCCCTCTTCCTATACCGATTTTGGCCCTGGAGACCCAATCCCCCGGGACCCAGCCTCAATTGTGAGTGCCATGGTCCCACCCAGGGTACCCACTTGTCACTGATGGGGACAGTGGGGGGAGCCTGAAGGTCACCATGGTCCCTGCCAGCTCCCTGACTCGTGCGGGAGCCAGCCTTGCTTTTACAGAGAGGGAGCTGCTAACATGCAGCTCCCTCTCTGTAAAAGCAATTTTGCTCCGCTTTCAGCAAGCAAGAGCATTCTTAACACTTTTGCTTGCTGAAAGCGGAGCACAGTTTGCTATGGCTTGGCGGGAATGGTACAGCTCCTGCCAAGCCATAGCAAACAGCTATGTCCCAGGGATGGGAACCCCGGGACAGAGCAGGAGCTGGCCCTGGCGGCCCTGGTGGGGATGGTGGTCCCCAGAGGCATGTATGACTCCAGGAGGGCCTGCCCCGGAGGGGGGGTGGTGGTCCCCTGGGACAAAAACAGCCCCTTCCCATTTTAGAAAAAATTATTTTGGAAGGGAGTTGGTGGTCCCTGGGCCCGGGGTGTCCCTAAGGGCCCCCCTTTACAAAATAAACAAACCCGGGAGGTGGTGGCGTCCATGAGGCCCCCAATTACTTTCACATTAGCCTGTGGAAGGTGGCGATCCCCAGGGCTGCGGGGAAGGCCGTACGGGCCTCCCCAGCACTAATTTTCTAAGTAGCCCTGGGAAGGTGGCTGTCCCTGGGGCTGAGGGGGGCAGTGCAGCCCCCATGTACGTTATCAGTAATACCTCAGGAGATGATGGTCCCCAAGGTTTTATAAACCCTAAGAGGCGGGCCCAAGGGGCCCCCTCCTTTATGTTGTTTACATGCTTCCTGGATTTTGCCCACCCGGGGACCTCCTAACAAAAGATGCGCAGGAGCCTGCGTGTTTTTTTCTTTTCAGTTTTGTTGTGGATTTGTGAATCCATCAACAAATTCACAGCATAACTGGGGGGTCAGGGTATTCCTGCCCTGCCCCTTTTCATTTCTTTTTTAAATTTTTTGTGGGTCTCTGCTTCAAGCCAAGTCCCAAGATGGCTTTCAACACTTCCTGGTTGAGGGTAAAATTAGGCACTGTGCCGAGTGAAAGTATTCTAATTTACTATTGAATTTCAATTTTAAATAGGGAAATCACCAGGATTGTCAAAGTAAAAAACATGGTCTTAACTATAACTACCTACAGGTGACCGTCAGTAGGTAATACATGTATATATATATATACATTAAGACAATCCAACTCCCAGCAAGAAGAGGCACGTACACGAGGTAGGTGTGAATAAAAGGCTTATTTATTGAGTTTCAGGTCTCTCGCGACCCCGCATTGAAAGAGAGACGCGCTTCGCGTGCGCAGCAAGCTTTGATCTATATACATATATATATATATATATATATATATATATATATATATATATATATATATATATATATATATATATATATATATATATATATATGTATAGCGGCCTTCCCAGGTCGCTAAAGCGCCCACTGCGAACCATGCGGATCCAGTGCTGTAACTTACATGGCACATTTGGAACATCGTTTTCCGGTTGCTTGGGAAGGATGACACAGAGCAGTACCCTGGCAAGTCAACAGCAGCCCACTGTGGAATATAAAACTTTGATTAAGGAGAACAAGTGCGAAAATGAACTACACTGACCAAAATGCACTTTGCACACGCCCATGAGGGCGGGGGGGTTTTAAACCAATCACGATGCAATACGAATCATTGCTGCTCTTCTCTTTGAAAGCCAAGCCGGTGAGCAAGGGCGAATGCACGCCCGAAACGCGTATGGATTCTTGGCGAACTTTGCTGTGACAAGCTTTGTTGCTGCTCCGTTACCCTGCAAAATAAAGGAGTTAAACGACGATGAGTGGCGCTTTCAATGTGGGAGTGTTCATATGGATATATATATATATATATATATATATATATATATATATATATATATATATATATATATGTTTCTGGGTTAGGGCTCCTTCTGCCTTCCCCCGCCCTCTGCAGAGGATCACCGAAAGTTGGCGGAGCACGCCAAACGTCCGAATTCTTACAAAAGTACAATAAGGCGATCACTCAGAGGTCTGCATACACCAGTGGTTGATTTATTCCCGGTTACGCATTTCGCCTGCACAGCAAGCTTGGTCACACAGTGATTCAGGGGAAAACACGGCTCTATTAGAGGGTAAAATTAGGCACTGTGCCGAGTGAAAGTATTCTAATTTACTATTGAATTTCAATTTTAAATAGGGAAATCACCAGGATTGTAAATAGATGTCACCATTGCCGTTATGTGTGGTAAAAAGTAGAATTTATACAGAGAATATTGCAATTGCAGGATAATAATGTCTAACTGTATATACTATGATGAAAACTCTATGTTATAATATGGCTGCCGCATTTTGTTGGGTCTTTAATGTAATATGTACTTCTTGCCGCACCTAGTCTCTTTGTTGAAAAAAGTGATTTAACTTCTATGCACGGGCAGGACCCATGACCCACTTTGGAATTGTATGGATGCCAGAATACACCCTTTAAGTTCATTTTGATTTATAGTTATGTTCAACAACAACACATTACAAAATGGATGCCACTTTGGTTGTAGGAAGGCCACTACCTTCTGGTCCTTTTTGATTTTCACATTTCGTATGTGTCTTTTCCCCTGAATCACTGTGTGACCAAGCTTGCTGTGCAGGCGAAACGCGTAACCGGGAATAAATCAACCACTGGTGTATGCAGACCTCTGAGTGATCGCCTTATTGTACTTTTGTAAGAATATATATATATATATATATCTTAAAACAAACAGTCCGTAATCGGTGCGCACTTTGCTCCGCTGGTGCATGTGTCGAGGTCAGACCATACCTCGCAGTAGTTTCTTCAAACAAATAAGGCACTGCACTCCAGAAGTCGTGTTGTTTCAAAAGCTTTTTAATAAAGCATAATTACGCCACCATTACCACCACCAACGTTTCGACCAAGAGATGGTCTTTGTCACGGTTACGTGAGTCCTTTGTCAGTTTCACCCTTTATAGTGTTGAATTACATTTCCCATTGCAATGCATTTTGGGACTCGTAGTTTTTAAAAAAGTCACATTTGATTAATTTACATTTTACATTATCCAAATGTTTATATAAGCACTCTGACAATATTACCCAATTGTTATAATACACTTTATAAAGGTTTTAGCGAGTGTTTCTCCAACTTTGTTTCTATTTCAATTTAAATAAACATGATTTGCACTGTTTATTATACACATGACAGAGCTAGTCCTTTGTCTCTTTATCTATTCTAGGTACAGTACCTAATTCAAGAGTAACTCGCATATTTATTAATTGTGATTAATAGACAATTTATTTATGGGTTTAGTACCTAATATTGAAGTGCCAGTTCACTTTTTGGAACAATTTATAAATGTACATGTAATTCTTCATCCCCATTAAGTCCAAAAGGGATCTTGGTTTTGAACTTAATGATTAGGCGCGATTCCAATCTTCTTAATTTAAGAGTGCGATTGCCTCCTCTTTCGTGGGTTGGGATAGTTGCTATTCCAAAATATCGTATGTTTTCCCACTTTGTTTTATGCTGTGTATGAAGATGTTTCGATATCGCATAGTTCATATCTTTGTTGTGAATAGCTCTGAGATGTTCCAATATCCGCTTGCGAAGAGGACAGATGGTGCTGCCAATGTAGCGTAGTCCGCAGGTACATTCTATCATATACACAACGTAAGCTGTTTCACATGTGATTCTTTCAGTTATCGTGAATGTCTTCCCTTTAAAATCCTTAATGTTAGTCATAGATTTACCAATTTTCAAGCCTTGCATTTATTACAATGAACAAATCCTTTTTGTTTTCTGTTAACCATGTTTTTGGTTTCTGTGATACAAAGTGGCTATTCACAAGTTTGTCTTTTAAGGATGCAACTTTGCGATACGTTATGTTGGGTCTCGATCCAATTATTTTTCCTATATCAGGATCTTTTTGTAGAACATTCCAATATTTTTGTAAGATCTGTTTGATTTTGAAACTCTCTTTACTATAGGTCAAGATTAACCTTGTTGTGTCTTCTGTTTGATTTTTTACTTTGGTAATCAGAGTTTCTGCTCGTGGGATTGCTTTTGCCCACTCTAAACCCTCTTTTACGTCTCTGTATTTGTATCCTCTCCTCATGAATCGTTTTTCACTTTCTTTGAAGTTTTTCGCCCATATCGTCAGCAGAACAGTTTCTCCTCATTCTAATAAATTCCCCATATGGGATACTTTTTATTAGATTGGCTGGATGAAAGCTTTTACCATGGAGTATACTGTTAGTTGATGTAGGTTTACGATAGACTGTAGTTTGTATCTGATTTTCCTCTATGTACACTTGAACATCCAAATATTGAATTGTTTTGGAACTGATGTTGTAGGTAAATTTTAAACCTACATCGTTGGTGTTTAAGATGTTGAAATATTCTTTGAATTCATTTGGGCTGCCATTCCAGATTAAGAAGAGATCATCGATGTATCTCAGCCAAAGTTCTATCTTGGCTGTATATCCTTCATTTTCCTCTCTCCATGCAACAAATTTCTCCCACCACCCCATGGTGAGATTTGCATAACTGGGTGAAAATGATATTCCCATGGCAGTTCCGCGTTGTTGGGTGTACACTTTTTGATTAAAAAGAAAGATGTTATTTTTCAAACATAATTCCACCATTTCCATTAGCATCTTTGTGTGCTTAAATTCTTGGATGCTCCTTTGACGTAGAAAATATCCATGTGCATTTAATCCGATTTCATGATCAATGGAGGTATACAAGGATACCACGTCAATGGTTACCAGCTGGAACCCTTTTTGCCATCCCATGTTTGACAATATTACGTAAAAGTCACCAGTATCTTTTATATAGGAACTTAGATTTGTAACTATTGGTGAGAGATATTTATCCACATAGATAGAGATGTTTTCATATAAGGACTGGCAACTGGAAACGATGGGTCTTCCTGGCGGGTTTATAAGAGTTTTGTGAACTTTGGGAGAAAATATATGGTAGGCATCACAGGACTTTCGTTGAGGAGGAATTGGGCTTCATCATCATTCAGAAGGCCATCATTTTTCCATGTCCTGATCTTCAATTCAACTTCCAATGTTAGTCTATTGATCGGATTTGAGGACAGTTGCATATAATTTTGCTCATCTCCAAGTTGTTTCATAGCTTCATTTACATAGTCCATTGTATTTAGGATGACTACATTTCCGCCTTTATTCTCACATTTTTTTGTTGTTACATTTTCCATCTTTTCCAATTCATTTATTACCAGATCATGAAATTGGTCAATTCTGTTTCCTGGGCTCAAGAAGGGACAGAATTTAGATTTTGATTTAAAATGAATTGGAAAAGATGGAAAATGTAATAACAAAAAAATGTGAGAATTTAACAAAACAGGAACGTCAGACATTAGAGAATCTCATGAAAAATGAGAAGATAACTATCAAACCTGCGGATAAAGGCGGAAATGTAGTCATCCTAAATACAATGGACTATGTAAATGAAGCTATGAAACAACTTGGAGATGAGCAAAATTATATGCAACTGTCCTCAAATCCGATCAATAGACTAACATTGGAAGTTGAATTGAAGATCAGGACATGGAAAAATGATGGCCTTCTGAATGATGATGAAGCCCAATTCCTCCTCAACGAAAGTCCTGTGATGCCTACCATATATTTTCTCCCAAAGTTCACAAAACTCTTATAAACCCGCCAGGAAGACCCATCGTTTCCAGTTGCCAGTCCTTATATGAAAACATCTCTATCTATGTGGATAAATATCTCTCACCAATAGTTACAAATCTAAGTTCCTATATAAAAGATACTGGTGACTTTTTACGAATATTGTCAAACATGGGATGGCAAAAGGGTTCCAGCTGGTAACCATTGACGTGGTATCCTTGTATACCTCCATTGATCATGAAATCGGATTAAATGCAATAGGATATTTTCTACGTCAAAGGAGCATCCAAGAATTTAAGCACACAAAGATGCTAATGGAAATGGTGGAATTATGTTTGAAAAATAACATCTTTCTTTTTAATCAAAAAGTGTACACCCAACAACGCGGAACTGCCATGGGAATATCATTTTCACCCAGTTATGCAAATCTCACCATGGGGTGGTGGGAGAAATTTGTTGCATGGAGAGAGGAAAATGAAGGATATACAGCCAAGATAGAACTTTGGCTGAGATACATCGATGATCTCTTCTTAATCTGGAATGGCAGCCCAAATGAATTCAAAGAATATTTCAACATCTTAAACACCAACGATGTAGGTTTAAAATTTACCTACAACATCAGTTCCAAAACAATTCAATATTTGGATGTTCAAGTGTACATAGAGGAAAATCAGATACAAACTACAGTCTATCGTAAACCTACATCAACTAACAGTATACTCCATGGTAAAAGCTTTCATCCAGCCAATCTAATAAAAAGTATCCCATATGGGGAATTTATTAGAATGAGGAGAAACTGTTCTGCTGACGATATGGGCGAAAAAAACTTCAAAGAAAGTGAAAAACGATTCATGAGGAGAGGATACAAATACAGAGACGTAAAAGAGGGTTTAGAGCGGGCAAAAGCAATCCCACGAGCAGAAACTCTGATTACCAAAGTAAAAATCAAACAGAAGACACAACAAGGTTAATCTTGACCTATAGTAAAGAGAGTTTCAAAATCAAACAGATCTTACAAAATATTGGAATGTTCTACAAAAGATCCTGATATAGGAAAATAATTGGATCGAGACCAACATAACGTATCGCAAAGTTGCATCCTTAAAAGACAAACTTGTGAATAGCCACTTTGTATCACAGAAACCAAAAACATGGTTAACAGAAAAACAAAAAGGATTTGTTCATTGTAATAAATGCAAGGCTTGCAAAATTGGTAAATCTATGACTAACATTAAGGATTTTAAAGGAAGACATTCACGATAACTGAAAGAATCACATGTGAAACAGCTTACGTTGTGTATATGATAGAATGTACCTGCGGACTACGCTACATTGGCAGCACCATCTGTCCTCTTCGCAGGCGGATATTGGAACATCTCAGAGCTATTCACAACAAAGATATGAACTATGCGATATCGAAACATCTTCATACACAGCATAAAACAAATTGGGAAAACATACGATATTTTGGAATAGCAACTATCCCAACCCACGAAAGAGGAGGCAATCGCACTCTTAAATTAAGAAGATTGGAATCGCGCCTAATCATTAAGTTCAAAACCAAGATCCCTTTTGGACTTAACGGGGATGAAGAATTACATGTACATTTATAAATTGTTCCAAAAGTGAACTGGCACTTCAATATTAGGGTACTAAACCCATAAATAAATTGTCTATTAATCACAATTAATAAATATGCGAGTTACTCTTGAATAAGGTACTGTACCTAGAATAGATAAAGAGACAAAGGACTAGCCTGTCATGTGTATAATAAACAGTGCAAATCATGTTTATTTAAATTGAAATAGAAACAAAGTTGGAGAAACACTCGCTAAAAACTTTATAAAGTGTATTATAACAATTGGGTAATATTGTCAGAGTGCCTATATAAACATTTGGATAATGTAAAATGTAAATTAATCAAATGTGACTTTTTAAAAACTACGAGTCCCAAAATGCATTGCAATGGGAAATGTAATTCAACACTATAAAGGGTGAAACTGACAAAGGACTCACGTAACCGTGACAAAGACCATCTCTTGGTCGAAACGTTGGTGGTGGTAATGGTGGCGGTAATTATGCTTTATTAAAAGCTTTTTGAAACAACACGACTTCTGGAGTGCAGTGCCTTATTTGTTTGAAGAGATATATATATATATATATACAAATATATATATTATCTACTGGCGGTCGCCAGTAGATAGTTATAGTTAGGACCTAGTTTCCATAGGAAAAGCGTTTTTTCTTTTCCCAATAACTTTGGCGCCGGATGACGAATCTTCGCGGAATTTTCAAAACTTATGGCCCGCTCCGGTCAGATCCTAATCTGAAAGTTTCGGGGTGATTCGCTAAGCGTGGGCTCGAGAAAAAAGGGGGGTCCCAAAACGTGTTTTCTCCATGTTAATTTCCATAGGAAACTTTAGACACGGCTACAGCCCGAACTGCTGAACGGAATAACACCAAATTTGGCAAAAAGGTAGCCCTTGGTTCAGAAAGAGACCTTTTTGTTAAATGGTGTAAATCCGTTCAGTAGTTCCTGAGATATTCAAAGAATAAAAAGTTTTGATATCTGGGCGGAGCCTAACCCTCCGAGCACGAGCTTGGCTCTAATTGGCTGCCAACACTTCAAACCAGGAAGTGTTGGCAGCCATCTTGTACCTCGCATCAAGTAAAAATCAATGTGCCGGTTTGTGAAGGTAGAGGTAGCCTGGCAAAGACTTTCGTTGTGGCACTCTGCCGTTTTTGCAGACTTGGTAAAAATCAATGTGCTTATAAATGTAAAGCGCAGACTTTCGTTGCGGCGCTCTGCTGCCGTTTTTGCCGACTTGGTGTGGAGACTAGGGTCTGGGAGAATAGCTGATCAACAGGATGAAAATGCATCGCCTTTTAGAAAAACAATACCCGGATCGTTTCTTTTCTTCTGGGTGATTAACCCAGGGTCCGTTCACCACTTTGAATCTTTATGTCAGATGTTTCCGCACCCTGGCAGGGGTCTTTGATCATGTGGTGACCATTAAATTAGACCTGTTTCGCTGCGAGGGCACGGGGATGGGGCCAGCCTTGCCACGGAAGTAGGGGCGAGGGGGATTATGGTCTTCGGTCGCATTGTGGCCCGCTTGTGTAAGAGGACAGTCAGGGCTGTGCTGTTTCTCTTTCACGGGATATTGTCATCTGGCATGGAGGCAGAGCGGTAGCGACCTTCATGAGCCCCGCTGCCAGCCACCGATTTAGCACAGCAAGGTGCTGCCCTTGGGTCACCTAACATTAACAAAGAACCTCCGGTGCGCTGGGCTGCTGCCAGAGCACCTGGAGGTCGAGTTTCCTAGCTGCGAGCAGAGGCACGGAGGAATCCTGGACCATTAGGCGGCTGCAGTGCAAAATGGTGCCGGTCGGCGTCTCCCGAGGGTCGGTGGCCTGAGGCGGCCGAGAGGGCTCGGTGGCACCCCAGAGCAAGAGGAGAGGAGGGCGGAGGTTGTGGGCTAGAGGGAGATAGGCAAGTGCACCCCCCCCGCAGATTGGCGGTGAGGAGCAGTAAGGCTTGACTGAATCCCTTGCGCGGATCCCGCTGGCAGGTCTCCCATTTCCTGGCGGGAGACCAGCTGAAACATCGACCAGTGACTCCTCAGCATGGCCGGCAGCGTGCAGATTCATGAGAGGCTGAGGCATCGTCCTTGTCATGTCCTGGACCTCACCCACTGCCCAGCAGCCTGGGCCGTGCAGGGGGAGTGAGTCATCGCGGCGGACTGCAGCTAGTATCGTGAAAAGTAACAGGTGAGCCCCCAGGGTGCAACTAGCCTTCAATTGGGCATGCTGGCAGAAAACCATGGTATGCTGTTGAAGAGGCCTGATCAGCGCAAGATTAGCTTGCTAAGTCTGAGGACGGCGGCCCGGCCGTAACGCAGCCCGGGCACACCGAGCAGTGTGGGTTAAAAGAATATCAGCCTATCTCAGGTAGGATCTCTGTGGGGTGAGGTGGGGGAGGGGGTAATAGGGCCCTCCTCTTCATTCACATCACCATTGGCAGCATTGCCCTGCTGGGGCCTGTGATCTTGTGCCATTTCATATCACCTCGACAGTTTGCTTAATGTGCATTTATTTCTAGGGCAGTGTCTGTGGGTCTTCTGTTTCTCATCTGGGATGTATTGTTTCTGAGGTAAGATGTAACTCAAACATGCTCTTCTGGGGTCTTTCAGCCCTTCAGTAGGACCATGTGTCCCTTTCTTCCATAGTTTCTTTTATTGTCTGATGGAAAATTCGTTGTGTTTGTGGTTCCTGGCCCGATGCCACTCAGTGTGAAACTCACTCGGTACCTTTGTCTGCAGTTGTAGTCTTGTATAGTGCCAACAACAAGTTTTCCTGCCTCTAAGCACTCTCTTCTGCACCACATCAAAGAGTTTGTTCCTTGAATCTCTCTGTGCCCTCGAATCGCCCTCTGCCCCCCGGGTGGTTCTCTAGATCGCACTGATGAAGGCAGGGATGAAGGGATAAAGGCACCGTTTGACTTCAATATTCCGCCTTTCTTTGCTTCCATAAAACTTTTTTTAAACTGAGAAAAGCGGTTTCCAGGCAACCCGCATTGAAGGGGGATGTTAACCATGCTGGCCCGCTGCACCCTCATCTCACATTTTAGAAACTACAATTAAAGGAGACAGCAAAAGAGACAACGTGAGGTCTGTAGCATGTGAGATGAGAAAGAACAGAAAAGGAGAGAGAGAGAGAGAGAGAGAAAGAGAAAGAGAAAAAGCGAGAGGCTAGGGAAAAGGTTGCGACTGATGAGACAGACAACAGAGGAGAGACGAGAGAAAAGAGAACAAGAAAGAAGGCTGGGAAAAAAGAACCAAAACGTTGGAAGCAGAAAAGGAAAGATGAGAGGAGGCAAGGAGGAAGATGGACGCGGAAAGAGATGGAGAGAATGCGAGGGAGGGATTGAGAGAAGTGGGAATAAATGTAAGGTGAGGAAGAGGGAGACAAAAGGTGGCGATATTAGAATTGGATGGAGAAGGGAGTCTGAAGTAGACGAGAGAGGTGAAGGAGACATGGGGCCTGAAGGAGAGAGGGGCAGGAATGCAGAAGGTGGGGCAGGAGAGACGCAAAACAAAAGTAGGAGAAAGGTCCAGAAACAGGAAGACAAGCAGGAGTGAGGACACAAAGTAAGAGAGGAAAAGCAGCACATTAGGCAGATAAGAGAGGATGTTAGGAAAGGAGCTGATGTGAACATACCTTTAATGGGACAGGCCAGTTCTCCAGGTCCCAGAGGACCCAATTAACCAATCATTGTAGTAAGTCCTTGCCTCTGCTTCTTGAACTTCCGGTGCTGCTGCGAGCTCTCTGAATCAATCAATCAATCAGGGAATTGTAAGCGCGCTACTCACCCGTAAGGGTCTCAAGGCACTGGGGGAGGTAGGCCGCTCCGTTCAGCCGAAGAGCCAGGTCTTGAGGGTCTTCCTGAAGGTGTTCAGGGAGGGCGTGTCTGATGTCTGCCGGTAGCTCGTTCCAGGTCTTGGCTGCGATGTGAGAGAACGATCTTCCGCCTGATCTGAACTGCCCAATACCTTCTGAGGCTTTCACTTCCGGGGTGTTGGAGGTCGAACAGTCAAGACTTGCGCTTAGAGGCTGGTAGGGACTCAGAAAATCAGTTTGTGATAATCAATGAATAGCAGCTATAAAGGTATTGTAGTAACTTCTAGGTTACGTTAATGTACATGACATGTTCACTAGTTCAATAAACTGTGACAGCTTCACAAAGGAATGATTTTTGGGTAGTGCACAACCTGGACCACTTGCAGCTCAGTCTGGGGGGTCTGTAAATGGCTCTCGAACATCCATGTGACTAGGGTTGCAGATGTTTTATCGATGCTGCTAAGAAAGGTCTATCAATGCATCTCAAAGTGCACCATGTCCAGGTCAGGTGCTGGCTGTGAGTGGCCAGGGTTGTGAGTCAGAAGTTGGGACTTAACAAGCAGATCCTCGATACACGGGCAAGGATGGAGACGGGTGGTTTGTGCACATCTGGTGTGATGGATGTCTGAGAGGGGCTCACAGGTTCTGGAGATGCCTACAACACAGATGGTTTAGACCAACATCAACAAGAGGTGGATTCTGATGAGAAAGTGTGGTAGCAGAAAATCATTGTCAACATACTGTCATCTACAAAAATATCACCCCATTGGAGTTCATTTCCCACAATTACTCCACGTTGCATAATAACGTTAATAATGTACCGTGAATGTGCCTTGTGCAAATAAAGTTTACCGCAAATGCACGGGAATAACGGAACACGTTCAAACATGTTTGCACTTTTTTGGGTGCAAAATGTGTTCCTGCGTCAAAAATTGATGCGCTGACGCATTGCATGCTAAAATATAGAACTTAATGGTAGACTTGCTTTTTCCGTACTTGCATAAAATTTCCCACAATTTTGCCAAAATTTCACATAATAACCTGAAAGCAAATAACATAAATTTTACAAACCCTACTAAAAGGGAGGGACACATGTGAGTTAAGTAAACTACAGCGATTAATGGGTCAGCTGAATTTTGCATATGAAGTGAAAAAACCATAGGTTTCAGGCACATTATAGTTAGAAATTAGCATTTAAAAAACCATTGAAATTCACTGATTAAACCATAGGTTTCAAGCACGTTATAGTTAGAAATTAGCTTTTAAAAATCCTTAGAAATTCACTGAAAAAACCATAGATTTCAGGGACGTTATAGTTAGTTGGACATTTCACTCGTACAAAACCATAGAAATTCCCCCGCTATAGTTAGTTCAGCTAACTATAACTCGCGCCCCCGCAATGCACTGCTGATGACGTCACATATTACATCATTCATGACATGGTCAGTGACATCACTGATGACATCACTGATGACATCTCAAATGACATCACTGATGACATCATCCGCGTCAAAATCTGATGCACCTCCTCACACTCTAATATAATCTTTCATACACCCACTGTAAAATACAGACTACCATTTTCGAAACCATCGACACACCAATACCAGTTACTACATACGCACTCACTGATTCCTAGGTCTACACACACATCCACTCATTCACCCATACAATCACTCATACATACAGTCACTCATCAATACAACACTATAATATGCACTCATATACCTATACAGACACTCACACACCGCCACTCATCCATGGAGTTACTGATACAGCGAGTCAGTCATGCAAAGTATTAATCACACTCCCATTTCCTCACCTATACAGTTATTCACACACCACCTCACTTATTTAAACATATACTAACACATACTTACTCTCTTATACAATCACTGATACAAGTACACACTGATCCATACTCTCACAATCACTCACTCTCATGTATAGTCATTTATATACTCCAACTCTCACAAACACTACCTTTTACATATGAAGTTACTTGGACATGTACCACTCAGACATCCAATATCTCACCAACACACTCATACACACACTCACCCGCCCATACAGCTGTTTCCACATGCACTCTTGAACACATACACCCAGTGAATCAACCACTCACACATCTATGCACAGAGTCACACACCTCCCACCCACCCACACACACACTCAGTCTCCCATACAAATACTCTGGCAACCAATCAATAACCCAAATAGACACTCATGTGGCTACTCACCAACCCATGCAGCAGCTTACACAACAACAGACATACTGATACACACATTCAGACAGTTTAATCACTAACCCATGCATTCAGTAAGGCACATTTAATCACTCACTTATTCAGTCAGTCACGCACCTACTAAATCCTTCATCCAGACACTTCTACACCCTCTCATTCTTCAATACAGCTTGGCATATATATATAAAACATATTTAAACTTTACAGAAACACACAGTGACTGGATGATGTCATCAGTGATGTCATCAGTGATGTCATCAGTGATGTCATTTGAGATGTCATCAGTGATGTCACTGACCATGTCATGAATGATGTAATATGTGACGTCATCAGCAGTGCATTGCAGGGCGCGAGTTATAGTTAGCTGAACTAACTATAACGGGGAATTTCTATGGTTTTGTACGAGTGAAATGTCCAACTAACTATAACGTCCCTGAAACCTATGGTTTTTCAGTGAATGTATATATATGTATATATATATATATATATATATATATATATATATATATATATACTGATGTTGTGGAGGGGCCATGACTTTAAACCACATGTTCCAGCGTGCATTGAGAATGAAATCCACTGGGGAAGGTACACCGGAGTCCTATATAATTAGTGATCACGCAGGGGACTGGGTTTAGCAAGTAACTTCCTGTCTGCTCGAGCCTGCCTCTGAAGAAGAAGCGAAGATGCTTTGAAACATGTTAGGCGGAGGACTGAATAAAACCAGGATGAAATGCCGCTTTCCTCAATAAATGATGGTTGTTACCTACCTGTGATAGGAGTGCGTCCTCAATTTCTGAGCAAAACGATGGAAACATATATATATATATATATATATATATATATATACTGATGTTGTGGAGGGGCCATGACCCCCCACGAAAGGCGAAGCCTCAAATGGGTCATGATTCCCCTTCCCTCCCTGAACAATGGGACAATGTTTAATTTTATAGCATATATGGAAGCTGCATATGGATTATGCCATGGCATTTTTCATGAGTTTTGGTTTAACAAAAGATATTTAACCTAAACCGGCATGCAAATGGTTAAAATTCCGCAGTGATCCAAAATCATATCAAGAGTCCTTGTGACTATTAGCAGAGTTATTTTCCTGTATAAAGTTATAGTTACACGGAGCAAATAGGGAATTTCTCTTATCAATTTTGCTGTAATAAATTAGACTTTGACCTTTGCACAGTAGTAATAAAAATGTGAATGTGCAGTTATTGGTACAATTGTTCTGAATGATGTATTATGATTAGGCTACAAAAAAAGGATAAGAACATTTAGGCGTTAGATTTAATGTTAATAAGTACATTAACATGAATGTAACAATACATACCTGCAATGTAATGACTCCCGATATGCTGCCTGCGATATTATGAGGGATTATCCGCTGGTGGACGTTATGGTATTACATCGCTAGATTGATCTTCATTGCAAACCACTTACAGATGAAAACCATGTTGCCTATTTCTCTTACTTCTCACTTACAGGCAAATATTTTTTGATTTAAGTTATTTTTTATTTAAGATAAACTTAAAATACACACATGACATCTTGCTCATTTTAGAATTTGGTCTTTTCTGTAGAATTGTGTAGATTTCTGAGTTCTCCTTTACAACTGTGTCTTCCACAAACTGCAAGCAGGTAGATACCGCAAAAATAGAAACTATTGAGCACTGTTTAGAAAGTTGCTAAAGTCATGATGAAAAATTGTTTCCTTTCCTATTTTTGCCTATTTCTGAAAGAAGGGGAAAGGGTAATCTAGCACAGCAAACCTTTTTGGTATGCAAATAAAAATAAGCACACACATCTTGCCCCATAGAACCTTTTTCCCCATTTTTCAGAAAAATATGTTAAGGACGTGAGGGTAATAAAAAAACTGTAGGCACCTTTACAATCCCCAACATGTTGGAAAAAGGAAACAAATATGAGGTGGATGCTGTTTGTGGAAAAATGTTATGCTAGATTAAGAATGAACTGCCCCAAATGCCAAAAACAGCTCACAATGGGGAGCTTCCTCAATGATGAAAACACACCTGGAACTGTGTAGAAGGTGTTTAGTTACTGCAATGTGATTTGCCTTAAATTGATTAATTAATGGTCATGCATAATCATACTGAAACACTAATCTTGAGAACTGAACCAATCTTGTTGGACGGAATAGAGTATAGAGCGGACATAGATAAAATTTTTGTGTCAATTATTCAAACAGTTTGAATGGTGGTAAATGGTGGTGAGAAATGCATTCTTGATGTGTTACCACAACTTTTGTAAAACCAAGAGAAAAGGCTGCTTAAGGGTTAAAACATGGTGAATTTTGGAGTTAGGTGGCTTAAAATAGTTTTTTGTCATTTATTTGAACTATTAGCTTAGTGAGTGACAATGGATTTGGTGTGCTGTTTCAAGAACATTTTTGTACAATAAAGCAAAGAATTAGGGGACCAATTACGATGTCGGGTGGAAAGCCTCTGCCCAACAGTCGTAATCGTCCCGACCGCGTCGGAGCTCTTCCAACCAACTCAGTTGGTTTACAGTCCGACCACCTGATTATGATGTTCACGGTCGGAACGTGACCCGGCCTGTCATTCCGACTCAGTTCCGACCGACTCATGGAGTATTCTGGTCGGTCGGAACCGCACCTTGACCACCTATGAATGGCGTTTCCGCCGTCGAGATTAGGATGTTGGTTTCCAACAGCCATTCCGCGCCGGCCTTTCTGACATGGAAGGGATGTCGGAAAGTGACTTTGGGGGCCAATTCAGAATCACAGATAGGAGTGAGTGTAAAAGAGGTGCTGTTCTCGTGTTTGAGTCACAGTGCTGTGCTCCAATGGCTTATGATTGCAATTACAGTTACAAACCATTGATCAATTACTGTCGCCTGAGACCGGGTGGTAACTCAGTTGCAAAGAGGAAGCCGTCCCTATTGAAATTGCGTTGGCAGTCTCAGGTGAAAAGATAATGGTTTAGAGGACCACTGTATTCTCACCCTAATTTCATTCAATGTGCTTTTTTAAGAGCATCCCATGTCCCTCTCAGAGACTTGGCACCTCAAAAAAAAGTTTACATTGAAGGGATGGAAATCAGGGAGGGAGGTATGCATTCTCAGACATTTGTAGGGTGGTACAAAATTCCTGCTGCCTCATTAATATAAATGATGCAGGAGTTCTTGCGACCAACAGCTAAAATATATTTTGATATATGTCTGAGTGGTATAGTAGATTGGTAGCATCTCAAAATGCTGAGCAAGTCAATGTGCAAAATCATTAACTGGTTTGCATCCTTTCCCATCGTACATCAGGGCCTTTGAATCTTAAGGCCCGATGTATAGTTTGGAGGAGAGGGTAGTCCGTTGCAACCAAGACGCATTACCCTCTCTGCCAAACTGAAGGTCCATCCGCCTCATTTAGAGTCAGGTGGACTTTCAGTATGTCTGCTGCAGAGACTAATCTGTCTCCGCCGCTGACACACCTCACCTCAGATAGCCTAATAAAGTAGTGGCCACCGACGGTTTTCCAATTGTCCGCACTCCCTATTTAGAGAGGATGCACAATGGCAGGTTTTCATCGTCTGTCACCAACCGGTAAAACCTGGCAACCAGGGGCAGTAAAAACTACAAAATGACCCCAACACCATGAGAGAAAACTCCCATGGCAAGGGGGTCATTGGTTTTTATTTATTTTCCATAATAAATTGCTCTTGGGAATTTTATTTTGAAAAAAGTGTTGAAAGTTTGATGCACGTGGCATCAGTTCCTGGTAAACACAAGTGATAGCCGTTGGGCCGGCGGACACCTCTAAATTTGGCAGGCGGAACACCTTTGACATGGGCGACTAATGTACTTCGCCATGGCGACACAATCCCTCTGCCAAACTCTGAATCTAAATCTATTAGGCTTCGGTACAGAAAGACATACATAGTGCTCAAGTGACCACAAACTCCTGTTCACAATGTATATTTAAAAAAAAGGAACAGCACGAACTTTGCGGCTGGAGAACTGTATACTGAACTACAGGCTACATACACAACTGTCTTTCAGAAAAAAAACAAGTTTTCAATGCGAGTCAATTTGCAGTTGGAGCTTAAATGTGCCCTTAACTCATTTTTAATACACAACACAGCTACGCAGTAATTTGCCTGACATGATACATTGTTGAGGTGAGTCATAATGTATTTGTATGACATAATTTCGAGTTTTTTGTAATGGTTGCCCAATTTATTTAATCGATATTCAATGTAACATATGCTTGAAATAATGAAAAGACAGAAAGGTTTTCTTGGACATCAATGCGCTCTGCTTACTTATCTGGACTGCTGCTGTTGACTGCTGGCCGTCTCTGTAACCCGCTATTGACTGTTGTAGGTGAATAAAATAAAACAAAACAAAACAAAAACACAAACTGCTTCATTACGGCGATATGTTCTGCAAGAGGAGAGAGAGATATTCAGCAAGAGGCGATAGATGCTCGAGGCTGGAGGCTGATCTTTCTTTCAGAGGTTTAAATGTCTGATGGTAGCCACGCCCACTCGACTTCCTTCTCGCTATTGGCTTAAAGCCCACGACAAGCCTCGCCTTCCTTTCTAGCACAGCTACAGCTAAACATGAGCACAGCAACAGCTAAACATGAAAGAAGAACACAATTGAATGGCATGACTTTAGGCATCCTCGATCACATTCCTTTCACGTAGGCAATGGCAGGCGCTTCAGATTTCTTTAACCCAGATAAGATAAGGTTTGTGACAAGAATAAAGTAAGTGCAGCCCACTCCCATACACATTTCATTTTGAAGAATATTCTTTCTGCGCCCTTCTTTTCTCTTCAGTTGTGCCTGGGGGGAAGGTCCGACTGGGACAGAAAAAGACCCGGGCAGCAAAATAAAACAGACCCATAAACAGCCAAAAATACAGTCCACACACTGGCCCTTCAGACCAGCTCATTGGGCACTACCTGATTGCACTCTAGGCCAGTCCAACCCTGTATGGGGCTGTGAACAGTGCATAATCTGTGTAAGTGTAGAAGATTCCCTTTGTTTGAGGAGTCCCCTGCTGGCACTGCTGAGGGCTGTGGCTGATGAATCCTCAGGCTACCTAGTTTTGTACTTCAAATCTAGCCTCTTTCTTGCACCATCCTGCACTTCCCGTTTCTTCTCAATCTTGGAGGTTATTTTCTTTCCCTGTTGTTTCCCTTTGTCGCTCTGTTCCTGTCTTTCTTTTCTTCTGCCTTCCTCTCTTTTGCTCTGGGTCACTGGAGGCTCGCCCAAGGCAGCACAGGCAGCATATGTTGCCCCTGTCCTGCCTTCTCCTCCTGTCTCGGAGAGACCCTTCTAGACTTGTAAATCTCTCAAGAATGATCGTTTCCAGATGCGACCATAGTCAGCTCTAAGCTGTTTGTGTCTGAGTTGTGTTCTGGTTAGGACCAAGGTGTGAAGTCACAAGACAGAAGAACTAGAGCATTTCACATTATTATTATTATTTTCATTGTCTTAATGAAATACTTTCAAATTAAATATGAGGAAAATATATTTGACGATACATGTAGAGTAATGAAGGCCAGCAGTTATGTTCGATACTCTTTAAGATATGCAGGAAAAGAGTGTCACTGCATGTTTGCATATAGTGGCATAATTGATGTGTTTATGTATTTAATTATGCTAAAAACGATCATGGATAATGGATACAGGACACAAAGAGCCTTGCATGAAAAATGGAGTTTACTTGTAAAGGCATTCCAACATATGCAGGTATTTACAGCATATATTTAACCTCTAGAGCCATTTTAGGGAGACTGGAATTTGAGGCCTCCAGGTTACACAAGTATCTTTGTAATACCCGCTAAACAATCTTACCATGATATGAGCTTGTGATCTGCAGGTTTAGCACAGAGATCTGCTGCACAAATCAATGTAACCATTTTATGATGATTTCAGCCATTAACTAGCAGGTTATACACAGATCTCTTTAGGAAGTGCATTAACCACCTGGGCAACTCTATTAGAACATTGTTACCATGACATTATCCTTAGGTAGGGAGTTTATTGTAAATGAATTAAAAACATACAATTATTTCCATGTTAATATATATAAAATATAATTATTACATAATAGCAGAAAACATAAAACAATAAATTCAATAAAAACAAGAAAAATGAAGGAAGCGAAAATACTGCTTCTATTGGAAATTAAACAGATCCTTCTTTTTAAATATATTTTATTTATTAGGATCAGGAGAGCACAAAATACATCACAATAATCAATTGACAAGCAAACCACCAAATTCCATTTACAATAATACATTTGATTGTCTCTTGTTTAATTTAATCCTCGATTACTTTCCCATCATTTTATTGGACTCCAAATCTCATTAAATGCATCACATACGTTTTTATCCTTTAATTCCATAACAGCAGCTTCTTGCTTCTGAAAGTCCCATAGTTGTTCTCATAACTGTATCGCTCCCCGGGGATTTGTTTCCTTCCAATACTGTGCAATAGTCTGCCAATTACAATTGCATTATATGTAAAATCTCTATAATGTACAGCAATATTAATATCCATACCAAGCATAACAGATTGCATAGTCAGTTGTATGCTACAAGCAAGCATCCTAGACAATGTATATTATCTGCAGATACCAAGTCGCAGCTAGGACATTTAGAATGGTCCGACATCTTACATCTATATATCTTATTATGTGTGTAATACAGTCTATCAATTACCTTGTACTGTTATAACCACAAATTCAAGCATTTTAACATCTTAAGTCCCATTTTTATAGGAATTTCATTTCCCTCAACAATTCTATTTAGTCACAGTTTATCAGACCATTTACCTGATATTCTATCTAACTCGTCTTCTAAACCATTGGTATATCGTACATATAGTCGGCCGCTCCTCTGACTCATCAAGTATTCCTTTTAATGGAATTCAATCTGTCCAGGACCCAAGCATTCCAATCTTGTCAAAGTAATCCCTAATTTGTAGACATTTGAAAACATGTATTGAAGAATAAAATAATCATTTTGTAAGTCACAAAAAGATTGTGATGGTTCACCAATGATTACATGTCCTATGAGCTTAATACCATTTTGAGACCATATATTGCAGTAGGAATCTATAAAAATCTCAGGAAGTGATGAGTTGCCCCACATAGGGGTTTATGTGTTCATACAGGGGATCTGATATCTATTTTTGAGAGTGTCCCACGTTGCTTGTAAAGTTATGGCGACCTTAAATGTACCTCTTTTAAAGTATCCTTGATCAAAATACCTTAACAAAACCAAATAAAGATTTGTACCATAGATCATCTGATGCATTCATGTATATCTGCATCCAGGATGGTCTAGGATTAGAAAAGGTATTTTATGCAACATGGCAGCCCAATATTATGATTTGAAGTCAGGAAATGCCTATTCTTCCTCTTTCACATGTGAGTTTCATGAACCTATTTGCTTTCCAATGTTTCTGATAATTCCATTTGAATTGGCTAATTGCTGCAGCATCTAATTTTTTGAAGAATAAATTTGGAAACAAAAGGGGAATGGAACGAAATAGCTATAGGAACTCGGGTTGTGTAGTCATTTTTATAATTTTACATGCCTCTATTATTGATAGGGAGAGTTTTTTCCAATTTTGAAACTGTCTAACAGAATACCTCCGCAAGTGTTCATTATTGATACTGAAAATGTGGTAAACTTGGCTATTTAATCTAATGGCCAAATGCACAGCTTTGTTTACAATACATTGATCTTTCACCTGTTTTTTTTATAATCAATGATCATTTGAGTTTTCACCATATTTAATTTATACCTGATACTTATTCAAATTGTTACTCTATATCTTGAAACTCTTTAAAGTCTCTAATACTGTAGATTAATAGTTTGCGACATTGTCTCCGAATGTGGGAATTTTAAATTGTACAGCCTTCAATACTAGAGGTTGCAGCATGTGATTCCTATTTATCTGTCTTCTTTACGGCTCCAAAGAAACAACAAATAATACTGGCAAATTTGAATATTGTGAAGTCAGCCCATGGTTGTTATTCTAGCGTTTGGTGTTTCATATAATGCTTGCATGCACTCTATGAATTTTTTAGGGCATTTTATGTGATTTAGCACTGCCCAAAGAAACTTCCAAGAAACACAGTTAAATGCTTTGTCTGTATTGAATGAAATCATACCAGATGGATATTGAAGTGTATATGCGGCATGAAACGTGGCAGTGGCCATGTTAGTATGTTCACCACCACCATTCCAGCCTGGAATGAATCCATGCAGTTCATTGCTTACAAGATAATTTATGACTTGAGAATGTCGCACAGCCAATGTCTTAGAATACATTTTTCCATTATCATTTATCAGGGATATTGGCCAATGCAAAAAACCTTTATTAGCTGGGTTATTTTTCTTTAGACATATAGCAATATTTACTTAATTCCAAGACAATTGTATCTCTTCGCCTACTTCAATCTCATCTGTTATCTGTACTATCAGAGGGGAATTTAATGGGTAAATCATCTTCCCCGGCAGCTATGCCCGATAGCAATGACCTTATTGCAATTTGAATTTAATCTAAGGTCAGGTCGTTATTTAGCATAGTCTGCATTTCACCATTTAGTCAGGACAGGTAGCTTTCCTGAACATATCCATTTTATAGAATTCTGCAAGGATTGACCATCTTCTGTATAGTTTCTCATAGAATGCTCCAAATTTAGTGATTGTCTTATCATGTTCCGTAATAATTTTACCATGCATATCATTTGTTTCTGCTATTGAGTTCCGATAATTTTTTACCCTTATCTTGTACACCAACAGGTTCCCTATGGATTCTCCATATTCCAATGCTTTACCTTTATGTTGAAAAAATTGAGCAGCAGCTTTTTTTGTTTTCTCATTGTATACCTCCGCCCTTAATACTACAAGCTACTGATATATCTTGCCCTTGTTATCTGCAGACTTTTTAATAGCAGTTGCATGAGCTCTCTCCGTACCCTTCCCAGTTTTTCTCCCTTTATCTGTTTAATCTGGCATATATATATTTTGGTGAGATACAGAATAGTACATTCTCTGATATATGTTCTAAGAGTGTCCAAGATAAAAGTTTGTTTAGCAGTTCTAATATTGTTGTAAACAACCTCAATTATAGATTGAGTCATAAACTCTAGGTAAGCTGAGCTTTCAAGAGACATTTGAAACTTAAGTAGTTCTAAGTTGTGATCAGAAGAGTCTTTGGATCCATCTGGGTATGAATATCGGATTATATAAGATCATATCTATCCAAGAGTATAGCTACTGGACACTTGAGTAATATGTATACCCTGGCTCTTTCCGATGGACATATCTTCAAACATCCACATGTCCAAATACTCAACTGATTCTTTTAAAGGCTTCTCTAATTGTTACCAAATCTTACCTTACAATTTGCTGTTTTGATTTTAGAATCCCGTATGCTGGTAAAATCACCATTAATTTGTTTTCTCTGTTCCACGTTCACAAATTAACCTAGGCCTGAGTAGCATCAGCATTAGGCCTGTGCACCCCACACACTATGAAATTGTTTGTTCTATATGTATCTGTACAATTGCCCACCACCAATATGCATTTGCCTTTGTCTTAATTTCCCTGATTTTGCTACCTGTCTTGTCTATAACGGCTACACCCTTTGTTGAAGATTGTCGTGTTGTGTTCATGAAAGTCGTATACCCTATTGCCTTAACCATGTCATGTCTTTATACGTAATGTGTGTTTCTGTTAGACATAGGATATCAGCCTTAGAGTCCTCTAAATGTTATTATATTGTTCTCCTCTTTTGGGGTTATTGGACCCACGCACATTCCATGTAATCACAGTCATATTTGATTTGTTTAGCTAATGGAATCCATATAAGTGGTCATCCTGTGATTCTCTGCGAAATCACACATATACACACCTCAGCAGATATATATCCATACACCTTTGTATTTCTCTTCACCTTGTTATGTATACCACTCTTGTTCTTTCTTTTTAAATTCATTACCCCAAAGTGCCCAACCCCCCATCTGATTTCCTCTTCCTTTCGTCAAACATCAACAAGAGGGGAAATGACCTTAACAACGCAGGCTCAGCCACACGTGCCTTTTCCCAGCCGAACCACTCTTGCCTTAACCACGCATATGCGTGGTTAAGTAATGTGTGGTGTAGATGCAGAGCCGATGGCGGGCACAGGAAGAAAGAAAGAGAAAGGATCAGGAGAGGACACAGTGAGGTAAGAGGGACTGGGGTTGGGTCTTGGGTGGGTTGGGTAAGTTTGTCGGGGTGGGGTAGTTTTTAGGCCTCAGGAAGGGGTCGGGGTTGTTTATAGGGCAGGGAGCAGTTTTAGGGTTCAGGGCAGGGGGGCTGTGTAAGGGTACTTTATAGGTGTAAAGGACAGTTTTTAGGGCTCAGACAGGGGGCTGAGGTTGGAGTAGTTTTTAGGGCGTGTGGACAGTTTTTAGGGCTTGGGGACAGTTTTTAGGGCTCAGGATGGGGGAAGAGGGACAGTTTTAACAGCCAGGGGCAGTTTTAGGCCTCAGGGCGGGGGGTCTGGGTCAGGGTACTTTAGGGATGTAGGGAACAGTTTTTAGGGTTCATAGCGGGGTAGGTTTTAGTGCGTGGGGACAGTTCTATGGGCTCGGTGGGGGAAAGGGACTGCTTCAAGGGCTGGGGGCAGTTTTAGGCCTCAGGGTGGCTGGGTCAGGGTACTTTAGGGATGTAGGGGACAGTTTTTAGGGATCAGGCTGGGGGACTGGTGAGTGGGTTATTTTTGGGGCTTGAGGTTAATTTTTAGGGCTCAGGACAGGGGGAAAATGGACAGTTTACAGGTGCAGGGTTATGATCTTTAGCACGCATGTCCCTTTGCCCATCATTTCTTTACTACGAAATTGCAGGGTAAAGGCATGCATGGTAAAGATGTGGTCGTGGTTGTGACCGCGTTGTTCAGGCATGCGTTGTTCAGGCATGTGTTGTCCTATCATACAACCCAACAAGAGGAAATAAATGCCACCACTGCCATTTCCTACTCCCAACAACTCTAGGACCGGTACCCCATCACCCACTCACACCAGTGCAATTCTTGTTAATATTTCTTATCTCTAATACGTAATCAAAAAAACTAAATCTGATTGGGTCTGTTGTATCTTCGGGGCCATGCTTCCAGAATCCAGAGAGTGCCTTTCCAACTTAATTATCTAAACTGACTGAATGTTTAAGAAGTCACTTTCCATTTTTCCACCAATTCTGGGGCTTGTATCTCCTTTTTTAAGAAATTCTGGTCTCTTCTGATGAGTTTAAGCCTACAAGGTTCCTGCATATAAACAGTAACCCCCTAGTTCTTGCAATGGGGATGTGTGCTTTTGTAACTTCCAGTGTCGTTCAACAGTTTGGCTGCTGAAATATGATATCACAAAGAATGATATCCATTCATTGTAGTAGGCAAGGCAGGTCTGGCTTCAAAAAAGATTTATTGTCTCAGAATGAAATGACCAATATAAATCTAGGCTGTGTGCCCTCTTGCATTTGAGGCATATTATGTGAATGGTATAGTGTGCCTGCTGTAACTGGGAGTCACAATACCAGTTTGATAGATCTGCAAAGGCTTTTCTGAAAAGATCTGCATCAAAGGACGAGTCTCTTTCCCCTTCAATGGAAAAAGTATGTAGGTCAATTTTCCAGCTCTTCAGTTTTATTTTGTATTGCCTCCAGCATTGCTTGCTGCTCAGGCACAATCTCTTGTATTCTAGTATTAACTTCCTCTATTTCTGCCATTGGTTTTTCTACATCTATGATTTGTCCTTGCATGGTCTCATTCTTTTCATATATGCCTTGTACACATGCCTGTGCCTCCAGCTGTTCCTGTTTTACTCATAGGTATTGAGACACTGTCTCCTCACAGTGTCTCTGTATCAATTAATACATTTGTAACAGGGATGGCTCGCATCCATCCTCTACAGTTAATATATCTTTACTAATGCTAGTACCCAATAAAGATTGATTTTGCCCCTTGACCTATAGACTCTTTAATGATCAACCCATCTTTTTGCTTTTGTAATGGTTGTACACTTTCTGCTTGTGTCAGTATATCCAGATTTATAGTCTCCCACTCCTGCGCTGATATTACTATCCCATCCAGGAAATACGGGCCTCTCTGAAGGCAATTGTACCTGCCAAAGCCCCGGGCCCTGATGGCATCCCAGGAGGCCTTTGTCACTATGATAGGGAAAACTGGGCAACTTACATAATGACACTATCTAATGACATTGCTAGAGGGGGGGAGGATTCCAGAATCATGGAAAGGGGCAGAAGTGATCCCTATCTTTAAAAAGGGCGATAGGACCAAGCGCTCCAACTATCGGCCAATTAGCCTGATTGATTGTGTCCAGAAGGTCTTCTGCCGCTGGCTTTTTGTTAAGCTCCAGGATTGGATGGGTAAGAATCATATCCTCTCTCCCTTCCAAGCTGGTATTCGACAGAAGACTGGCACAATCGATCAGGTCTTCTGCCTCTTCATGCTGTACTGGAAGGTGGTTTTGCTGGGTAAGGGGAGTCTATACATAGCGTTCATTGACTTAAAATCAGCGTTTGACCTTGTCCCCAGGCACAAACTATGGTGGGTGCTTAGGGATATGGATATGCCCCCAGAAATCCTTCAATATGCTACATGAAGAGAACTTTGCCAGGGTAAGATGGGGTAGTCAGGGACAGGTCCCCGATCCCACTAAAATACAGGGGGGGGTTCGACAGGGTTGCGTCCTGGCTCTAACCTTCTTCTCACTTTACATCAACCAAGTGGTTGAGCTTCTATCTACCATCTCAGCAGACGCTCCCTCTTCAGCAAATCCAAAATCGCCACTCTCCTATTTGCAGACGACACCCTTCTTGTTTCAAAGACCCCTATGAGCTTACAAAAATTATTAAATCAATTCAAGCTCTTCTGCAATGGGAGGGGCTTGGAAATAAACACCTCCAAAACTAAGCTAATGCTGCTGAACCCGCATAAGTCCTTCAAAGGAAATCTGCTCTTAGACAATACTCCCCTAGAGAGAGTGAGCTCCTTCGATTACCTGGGAATCAAACTATCGGAAGGTATGACCTGGAAACACCATCTCAACAAGGCCTACCTCAAATTCTCCCAGGTAACCGGGGCTCTGAGGAAGGAGCATTGTCTCTCTCATACCAATACAAAAGAATCTGCCCTGAAACCATACAGCTGCAAGGCTGTGAGCAGTGCCCTTTATGGGGCAGAGATGTGGGGCATGGTAAGAGCAAGTGACCTCACAGCAAATATATCGATGTTACATCGCATGCGATACATCGCATGCCATTACAACTTGTTACATCGCATACCATTACAACGCTAGCCGTTACAATGACTTGCTGTAGGGGGCGCTGGATGTTGGACAAGTATAATTTAGTATTCCAACTCCAGTCTGTGCAACAGTAGGGAAGGTGTTGGATTTTATATCCAACACCTTCTGCCCCCTACAGCAAGTCATTATAACAACTTGGGTTGTAATGGTTTGCGATGTAACAACGCAGTCATTGTGACAACCTCATTGTAATGGCATGCGATGTATCGCATGCGATGTATCAGATGTCTCCCCCTCACACTTACGGAGAACAAGTTCCTCAGAAATCTGGTATCTCTCCCACAAAGCACTCCTCTCCACATGGGCATTAGGCCTATTAGTGACCTAGCGAAGCTTCGCCCCTTGCTATTTTGACAGAGAATGGTCACCACTCTCGAATTGACACCCTATGCCACAGCTTTTAATGAGGTCTGTGCCCTAGACTCTACGAACAAAATAGGCGGGATCAAACATGTTAAAAGCCTTATGTCCAGCATTGGCCTATCAGGACATAATATTGGTTGTCCACCAACCCATACCAGAAGTCGGATCAAACTACTATACTGGGAATGGGTTGAGCAGATGCATAATCGAACAGTAACCAGGGCAGACTACCTGAAGAATTTAGGGCCAGATGTACGCCGCTTTTTAGAGTGCGCAAACGGGTCTTAGACCCGTTTGTGCACGCTAAAAAGCATGAGCCCATGTACAAACAGTATTTTGCGAGTCGCAAATAAATTGTGACTCGCAAAATACTATTTTGCGACTTGCTATTAGGAAGGGGTGTTCCCTTCCTAATAGCGACTGCAAAACCTATATACTAATGTTTTGCGACCGCAATTGCGGTCGCAAAACACTCGCAAATTACCACCTACTTCAAGTAGGTGGTAATGCATTCGCAAATGGGAAAGGGTCCCCAGGGAACCCCTTCCCCTTTGCCAATGCATGCAATATTATTTTTTAAGGGCAGGCAGTGGTCCCAGGGACCACTGCCTGCCCTTAAAAAATGAAACAAAAACGCTTTTTTTAAAAATGCATCCTGTTTATTTAAAAGCAGTCCCAGACATGGTGGTCTGCTGAGCCCAGCAGGCCACCATCCCTGGGAGGGCCTGTCATTCCCAATGGGCTCATAAACTGCGAGAGGCTCATTAATATTCATGAGCCTCGCAATTTGCAACCCTATTGGGAATTGCAAACAGTGTTAAACACACTGTTGTACATGCCAAATAGCGCCTCGCATATTGCGAGTCGCAAATGCGACGCAATTTGCAAGGCGCTATTTGGCAGGGCGTACATCTCGCCCTTGGAGACTTCAAAGCCTGCCACTCCCTAGAAAGCTATCTTGATATTATCAAGGTGCCGGCTGACGGGAAGCTCTACTTCCAATTCAGGCATCGTAGTCTGCCAATTAATGCATTTACAAACTCCGGGCTGATTATCAAAGCCCAGCCAAAGGGCTGCCCCTGCTGCCCCTGGCTGCACGAATCAATGGGTCATAGTCTCTTTGCTTGTACAGCATATGCAAAACCTTGGGGTAAATGGCTAACCCCAGTTTGTCGACAATTTGGGACTCAAGACTTTAGAGTGGCCCTGCGCATATTGAAATCAGATGCAAGACCTCTATTCGTGTGCGCAACTGCAAAATTTTTGGGCCACTCTTGGGCGATCAGAAGGAGGGCACTGTTAATCCCTTTATCCACCTCTGAGAGCCACAGATGTGACGACCCACCCTATCAAGATCAATTGCCATAATGGTCACTAATTTTAAAATGTAAACAGTCTTTTTACCCTTGAACATCAACAAATTCTAATTATTCCTTTTTCTGTTTTATTGTGAATACTGGCGTTTTTAAACAAACATCTTAATCTTGTTGTGTAATGTCCATGAATGTAAACTTAGGGTCTGACGATCGTACAAATTTTAATGAATGCATTTGCACTTTAGAGAAGGGCATCTGTCACTCTGTACAGTAACCTTTTGCTCGTCCGTGGCCTGAAAGCTATGAATTGCATATCATTTGTTGTGCTTAGGTACCCATGCTCGCTGCTACAGTTTCGACAACTTGTGTTATCTTTTAACTGTATTTCTTTTTAATACTTACCTGCATGTTCCTTCCTGAACTGCAATGTATGATGTTTATACTGAGTGTTTGTATCTTTTATGGTATTTTACCGAAATAATAATTTTGTCCCAGGGAAACCACAAACCAGCACCACAACACCCATAAGTCATCCAATGGGATTCACAGTCATCACTACTGTAGCCTGTGGTCATGTACAGAGCAACATCCTGGGGTCTTCCCTTTTATAAGTCCAGCTTTGCAACGCCATGGGAAGATCAAATCACAAACCCGCATTAAAGCACCATTGAGAAAGTCAAAGGGAATCAAAACTACCTTACAGCAACAGTGGATCATGCCCAGGAACCCGAAACCACTACCATCCAACCCCTCATTCATAACAACGCTGCAGAGTTACAGTGAGTCACCAAACACATCCATCACAGTATTTGCACCGAATTTATAGGGGTGGCCGTATCTAACAGCCACTCAATCTCTCCACCCGAAACCCTTCTTCAAGACAATCGTGGGATCAAACACTTTGTCTAAGCCATACTCACACTCAGCGCATCCGGCACCCACATCTCCCTAATCCACCCCACTAATAGGCCGGGCCCAAGTCCGAGTGTGTACTGCTTCACACGCAGGGACACCGACTGCCTCACAACACCCCTATGAGGCAACACAAAACAAGCACCGCGTCACACGCAGGGACACTTAGTCTGCCACAACACCCCTGTGACGATGACACAAAACAAGCATGATGTACTGGCCGGACATTTCAGGTGAGTGCTGCTGAGGCACGAGGAGCATAATGTTGGCTGCCCGTGGTCCATGAAGGGGACCCTCCTAAGAGGGCGGCCGCCTTAGTGCCACATGAGGGCACACGAGTCAGTCCAGTTGTTAGGGACCCACGATGGGTCCGCGTGCCTCGTCACTTCCAGTAAGGGTTGGGCGGGGAATGCAGTATAAGTGCTTCTCCCCGCCCATCTGGCGGCCTCTTTGTGGCTGCCCGTTACGCTGTTTGCCACACCGTCCTCCGAGTCCGCGACCGATCCAACTCTCCGGTGAGTGTATGCCCCCGCCACCCTCCTCCCCCTACTAGATTAAGCGGCCGGGCTCGGCCATTGCCTATGCTTGGTTCGCCGCAGGAGGGGGTGGGGAACAGCACGGAGCGTGTTTTGGTGATAATGTGCACCGAAGGCTGCTCGGATCGGAGATGGTTTCAGGCAAAAGGAGGCATGCCTGGAACATGCAAGTCCATCGGCAGCCTCCCCACCCCGCCGGCTGCCCTCGAGGCACTTAGGGTTGGGGAGAGTGCAGCGGCGGCGCAGGCCGCTGTGGGACATGTGTCCAGGTCCTGCGCACGTTGGTCATGGCGGGGGACTGGCCCTGGGTGAGCAGTCATGTTGTGCAGCCTGCACCGGGTTCGCCTGGTCCTGGGAACAGCTCGGAGTCCAGGCCAGCATGACCCCCTTGGTCGCGGTGGGGAGAGGGGTATTCAGTGCAGTTAGGTGCCGGGGGGGTCCCCCTCCCCAACCCCGCTTGCACGGACCAGGTCTGAGCAGGTACGAGCCTCCTGGCGGTGTCGGGGGGGATATCAGGCCCTTGTGCCTTAGTTGCTATGCCCCTCTGCTGTGCTCGGGGGGGGTCGCGGCAGGCCATTAATAATGCCAGGCCGCAGGGGCTGCCCGTTATGCTGTTTCCCTCCCTACCTCTTACCCGGCGTACGTGCAGGGTTTGGGGTGGGAGAAGTGTACTAACGTGTTATTTTGTGTTGCAGGCGGAGTTACAGGGTGATCCAGAGGCTGTAAGGTACAGACGGGTACCCTCTGCAGGAGCACAACAAGGGTGCAAAAGCCAAGTGTACCCAGGAATGTCCTAGCGTTGTCCCCTGGAAGAGCGACGGCGCCCCGTTAGTCCTACGGGCGGTTGTGGGCCTGAGCAACCAGGGGCTGCCTGGAACGCTCCGCCCCCCTTTTGGGGGCGTGAGTAAGGGCGTGGACTGGTGGTCCTCCGCTGGGAGGGTTGGCCCCTCCCAAAATTGGTAAGCACCGAATGGCGACGGCCACGGTGTAACTTGGCTCATCAGGCGGGCAGGCGGCGTAGGGGGGCTTGCCTGCCCGTGGATCGCCCATAAGATAACCCACCATGTTGGCATATTTGTTATGCAAATAAACCTGCAGCAATTTTCCTCCACAAACAATGTGTCGTGTAGTTTATTTACTGATGATATTGCTGTATGTGGTATGGGGAGTGTTGCCGATATTGGCACTAAGAGGTGGTACACCAGATTCCGCCCCTCTGCCCCACTTTGTGAAGCAGCCCGAGCTCAGCAGCACCACAAAGGAGCAGGCCCGAGACACCATCAGCCACGTGCAAGGCTTCCTGCTCCGAATGCAACTTCAAAACACCCGCTAAATCACCAGGCAGGCGCTGGTTTGTGGGTCCCAGTTAGGACACACTGAGACACTTCGGGGAGGCCTTTGGCGTGCGTCACTGTCGTCAGATAAGGTGGCCTCTGCTTATATGAAGGGAAAGGTGTGCATTTAAACACCATGCGTGGAAGGTGTGCATCCCACGCCCCTTTCGTGCTCGCTTATGGCTCCGGCACCCATAATCGGCATATGTGGCTCATGCGACCCCCTACCAAAGTAATGAGACTCCCAAGTGGCTGCTACCCCAACAAAACACGGAATGCTGAATCCTACTTCCAGGGTAATAACGAGCGAGGGCTCGTGGGCGGCATAGTGTGGAAGTGGCTTCAGACACTGAGAAAAACAGAAGCTTTTTCTGCTGTTTTTGCTGCTGAGCAGGATGTGGTTTACAGTGTACCCCCAATAAGGCAGCCAGGTGTCCACAGCAAAGAGAGGCACGGTATACACCTAGCGCCCGACTTTCCATGCAGTTTATTAATTGAGGGGATGGCGGCATGTATTCTACATTGGGCATGACGCGGTGCAAGACAGCCAGCTATGTAGAGATGGTACACCCACGGGTTTCTAAAACATACAAAGTGTGTGTGCGCGTGTAGGGGGGGTTATGAGGCCATGCGTCCCATGTGCGAGTCATACTGAGGGTCGACTGGGAGCGAGTGTTGGGCTCTTTTGATAACTGATTCCTGGAAAGAGTTTCTGCTTGGCTGCTTGAGCCTGGCGGTGGTTGGAGCTCTGCTTGGGTGTGTGTGGTCCCCCCTCCTGGTGGCATGTCCTCTGGGTAATGAGACAGGGAGTTCCTCTTGTACGCTCGGTGGGTTGGGGTGCAGATGCCCCCTGGCTGGGTGCGAAAGCTCCTGTGCGCATGTGACACGTGCCCCATGCTGAGCTTAGAAATAAAACCATGGGGTGGGGGCAGCCCCCTCCTCTGAGCACCTGATAGGAGACGCGGGCTCCCAGAGAGGGGGAAATCGCCAGAGGATGCATGTGGTACAATGCCTGTGAACGTGTTCTCCGGGATCAGTGACAGTAGAAGCCAGGAGGTGTGGGGTTGTTGTGGTGAGTCTGGTCATTACAAGCCATGTAGCACACCGCTGGGAGTGGAGCGGTGGTGTGTGGTGGCGGTAGTCCTTCAGTGGGGTGTGTGGCACAGGGTGCAGCCTGTGTCTGGGGGTGGTATAACCAGATACGCTCAGTGAAAGTATGCAATATTTGCATGTCCTTATGGGCTGTATTGTGCGTGTGCTGTTGTTAAAGAGATGTGTCGAAGTGTGAGCAAATGGTGTGCTGTGGCATACAGTGATATGCTTTCATTTTAGAGAGAGTGTGTGGGGTATATGCCCTGATGTGGACTGTCATACACAGCGATGTGCTGCATCATATGCGTGTTTTGTGGTATACTTTTTATGCTACTGCTTGGTTGATGGTACACAGCAGGGGGAGAAGGCACGGACAATGGGAGGGCGGGCGGGAGGGAAAAGTCACGGGCAACGGGATTGCGGGTGGGGGGAGGGGGCGAGAAGGCTGTTGTGTTTACATTATGCATTTCATGGGTGGTATGCTACATTATTCACTGCAATGTTCGTATGTTAATTTCATGTGCGCGCGCCCTTCTGATCTTGGCTTGTTATGTCATTGATGATGCCTGGATTGAGGGCGTCATCAATGGTCAGTTGGGGCAGCTGTCTCTTGCTGTTTGGATGTGTTGGCCTCCTTTACCGGATACTCCAATAAAGGATCTTCACAGACTTTTTCGTTTCCTGGATTCGTTATTACACAACAATTTTGGCGACGACTTGGAGGACCCTGCATGCACATCCCCACTTTGGGTCTATTTTGAACACTTTCCCGTGTTCTTCTACTTTCGAAAAAGCATCTCTCGTTTAACTGTGAGTACTGCTTTCTACGCAATTATTTTACGGAGGCCAGCACGCTCCATAGACAGTTTTTACTTTTTATTTACCCAACCTATTACCTATTATCTTAACGGATTCCTTGGACTGCGTCTCCAGTTGTCATTTGAATCGACCCGGCATTCCACGGATTCCCATCGCATGCATCCTGCGCTGCATCTCCACGTCACAGCATTTTTCACCTCTACGCTGCATCTTCACATCACAGCGTTCTTCACTTCTACGATACATCTCCACGTCACAGCGTTCTTCACTTCCATGCTGCATCTCTAAGTAGTGGCGTCCTTTTCAACCTATGTGTGACGCACTACGTACTACCCCATTTTGGACCAGCCTTTCACCAACGTCACCCTATGCCACACGTATTTACGTGGCAGCCATTTTGGAAATATCCTTTCTCGATCGGTGATCGGAGAATTCTTCATACGCCTATCTTCACCGGTGATAGGCACACCACCTTCATTTAAAAACTTTCTTCTACGGAGACGGAGACTGCAAAGACATTGTTTATTCTCAAGGTACTTTTAATTCTTTTTCGTCTACTAAGTGTCAAATTCAGTGACACGCACACTTCGTCATACTTTCACTTATCTTTATTTATTCTGCCTGTTATTCCACGGCGACTGGCACACCAATTTGTACTCTCTCTTTTACCTTTAGTACCACTGTTCGGTGACAGGCACACCATTTATGTTTCAGTCGAGCACTGCCTGTCACTCACGGTAATAGGCACATCATTGCCTATCTGCATTTTGAATTAATCTTCTACTTTTTCACTATGTGTGCTCCCCAAACATTTTCTCTAACCTCACCACAATCATTTCTTTCCACTACAGGGGATCCCCCCATTAAATGTTTGGAATGGAGAGAGTACTTTTTAAACTACATTGATACATTAGAAGATGGTGAGGACGAGTTATCTCAAGTTAAGAAAAAAAAGATTTTACTTCATTCTCTTGGACCTCAAGGGTTAAAAGTATATAATTAATTAAATAAGAAAATTTGTCCGGTTGATGACACTAATGTTTTCCTTCATGCTTTAGAAGATTTAGATGTGTATTATTCTACTTCTGTTTGCATAGCTATTGACCGTCACAAGTTTTTTGGAAGGAAGCAAAGTAAACAAGAAACAATTGAAAAATTTGTTTCTGATTTAAAGAAACTTGCTTTAACTTGCAGATTTGGTTCTTTAGAAGAGGAATTAATTTGTGACCAAATTATTATGTATGTAAACAACAAACATGTTCAAGAACGTTTATGGATATATGGTGAAGCCCCTATAGCTGAAGTTGTTGCACTAGTCAAGAAAGCTGAAGTTACTAATAAGTGTGCCAAAGCCGTATCGGAAGCGCCTAAGGATGTTGACAAACCTATTGTGAGCAAAATTTAATAGCAAAACAAAAAATAAATTTGTTAATTCACCAACAGTTACCAGCAAGGATAATACTAGTAGAGAACTAAAATGTTACAGGTGTGGAAGCAAGAATCATTTAGCTAATTTTAAAAAATGACCTGCCAAAAATCAAAAATGTCTAGAATGTGGTTTAATTGGTCATTTTACCAAAGCTAGTAGGCGTAACAATGGTAAAAAAAAGAAAGTTACTCTAATTAGAGAAGACAACAATGATGACTCTTCTTCAGACTCATCACATGGTGAAGATCCAGTCAAGAATGTTGATTGTGTTTTAGGTGTGTCTGACAGTGTTAACCTTCTAGGTTTACAGTGTAAGTCTAAACCTGTGTGTTCCATACGGCTAGGTGGAGTTGATATGCTCATTGTAGCTGACTCAGGCTCTCCTCACACCATCATTGAAAAGGATCAGTGGGAAAAGAATTTCGTTCATGTTCTTGGTCCCTCCTTGTTGCCTCCTGATGTGGCCCTAGAGAGTTTTACTGGAGAGAAAAGTTCTCTCATAGGCTACAGAGAACTGAAATTTGAGTTTAAAGGGAGATCATCTGAGGGAAGTTGTATGTTGCCCTTAATGATCCCCCAGTTTTAGGGGGGATAGATCAAAGAAATTTGAACATCATCTTGAACACTAATGGAGTTGAACAAGTCATGATGATAGATCATAGTGAAGATTACCATCATAAATTCAAAGAAGAATTTCCAGAAGTCTTTTCTAATAAGGTTGGCAAATTGAATGGTTATGTACACAAAATTGTCCTTAAAGATGATGCCAAACCTAAAGTCCAAAATTCTAGACACATTCCATGGGTGGTCAGAGAGGATGTCACAAAAGAATTAAAACGTCTATTGGATGATGGCATTATAGAAGAAGTTGAAGCTTCAGATTGGGTCGCACCTTTGGTCGTGGCGCATAAGGCCAATGGTAAAATTCGTCTATGCATTGACTTGAGATCCCTCAATGACAATATTGTTGTTGAGAGATTTCCTCTACCCAAGATAAATGAGTTAATTTCTCTTACTAAAGGTATGATGTGGTTTTCTGTAGTCGATCTGACTTCGGCTTATCATCAAGTGATGCTACATGATGAGAGTAAAAGCCTCACTACTTTTATGACTCCCCAAGGATGTTACCGTTTTTTGCGAATGCCTTTTGGCCTAGCGTCTGCGGCTGCGGTTTTCCAAAAACTCATGTTCAAATTATTTCAAGAATTACCTTGAGTTTTATTTTTCCCGGATGATATCCTTATTATGGGTGAGACAAAATGTGTACATGATGATAGAGTTTGTGCAGTTTTTAAGAAATTACGATAGAGAGGGTTGACAGCAGAATTATCTAAATGTATATTTTGGGTTCAGTCCTTAGACTATTTGCGGCATGAAATTTCTGCTAAAGGTATTAAACCAAAAATGAATTTGATGAATGCTATTAGAAATGCTCCTCCTCCATCCAACAAGGATGAGTTGAGGTCCTTTTTAGGTCTCATTGAATTTTACAGTAAATTTATTCGAAATGTTTCTGAAAAAACGTACACTATGCGTCAATTGTTAAAGAACAAATCTTCCTTTGTATGGTCTGATGGTTTACAGAGTGATTTTTCTCAATTGAAGAACGAATTGTGTAATGCAAAGGAGTTAGTTGGTTTTGATCCTTGCTTACCTTGTATCATTACCACTGATGCGAGTAATAAATGCCTTGGTGCCGTACTGTCACAAAAGGAGGAAGGTGGTAAAGAGAGGGCTGTAGCGTATGCTTCTAGAGCTCTCTCTCCAGCTGAAGAGAGATATTATGTAATCGAAAGAGAGACTTTAGCTGTGGTTTGGGGTCTTGAACATTTCAGGAATTTTATCTGGGGTTTCCATGTTGAAATAAGATGTGATCCAAACCCTTGAACAAGGTCCTTTCTCCTGAAGGACTGCTTAAAGCAGCTCCCAGAATTGCCAGAATGTCTGTTCGTTTGCTTGATTATAGATACTCCTTATGTTATATTCCTGGAGTAAAGAATCAAGTAGCGGATTGTTTGAGTAGACTACTTTTACCTTTAGAGTCTTCTACTGAGTTATGGGATGATATTCAAGTAGCATGGATGGATATTGGAGGTGAAAATCCTGCTTTAGATTTTCTAGAATGGAATGAGTCTGTAGTCAAGGATGAAATCCTGGCCAAAGTTAAAGTTTGTGTCACTCAAGGTTGGCCTGGTAAAAAAAATTTGAGTGATGAATTGAAACAGTTCTGGGAAGTACGTGAGGAATTATCTCTGGTAGGAGACAATATTTTGCGTGGTGAAAAAATTGTTCCACCCAAGGAATTAAGAGTGAAAGTTATTCAATTATATCAAGAAGGACATTTAGGGATTGTAAAAACAAAAAACTTGTAAGAGAAATGTATTGGTGGCCTGGAGTTGACAATTAAGTAGAAAGAGTGGTGAGAGAATGCTCCTTATGCCTTAATTCTGACAAATCTCAAAAATTGGTCACCCCACCAATGTGTTCTGTTCCTTGTCCAGATATTTTCAATCAAAAGGAGGGGGGAGAGAGAAGGAAGTAATGATCCATTCATCTTCCAGGGTAATACAAAAAATCAATAGGGGAATGGATCACTTGTAACCACTTTACCAGGGTTTATTAGTTCGTGGTTCCGTATTAAAAAACCCTCATATACGTACGTAACTGGATTTGAGAAAAAGGTGGTATATCTTGGTTCTCCACCTATACGTAACGTAACAACATAGTCATGGGGTTTATTAGGTATGTTGACCTCCACCCGGAGGTTTAACCACTGGTATTCGCAATAGTGTCCAGAAACAGAAACGTTAAAAAATGGTTGTGATAAGGTGATGTTAAAATTCTTCAAACATCCTCACTAACGCAAAAAAAAATTTATTAGCAAGTGGGAGTTAAAGAAATTAAAATGGTGAGCGTGTGTTTTTTAGACCATGTTAGTATGTCTAAACACACTAAAAAAGTGTCCTTTTATTCGGTCGACATGTTTCTGCCCCGTATGCCCAGCCGGGTCTATGGGGCTTTCTTCAGGACCAGAAAGAGTTTATCAGTGCAACTACCATTTGTATTGCACTTCTCAGCGAGGTAATATTAGTCCACTGTAGACAATCAGGTCAATAGTACCTGTAATATAGTGAAAAAGAGAAACTTAGTCAGAATCCCCTTATTTTTAACATTCCGGGTTTACATCGTAACAATCAGATAATTTATCAGAATGAAAGTTTGTGTTAATATGTCAAATGGCGCATTTCGCTCTAAAAATATACTTCTTAAAACTATGGCTTAATTTCCAGGGATCGTGCGTAATGATAAGGTACATTAGATATCTTAATATAAATTCAAAATATGCTCTGGATTTATATTGCTACATGAAGTCATGAGGCACAGTCACAGAAAACAAAAAACAAAAAAAAGGGGAGAAAAACGAAAGGTGAGAAAGCCAGATGCTGCCTTCTGAGATAAGACCCCATTCTAAAGATGAAATTACCTTAAAGACACTTGTTATAGCATCTTCAGGGCTTGGCAAGTTTATCCTTGCTTGCTGTGAAGGGAAAAGAGACATTTTTAAAAGAGAAACCTTACTTCAATAATGTCAAGCATGGTCCTACGGCGTTTCCTCTCACCTGCAGCATGGACTATCCGCTGCTTGTGCTTGCTCTGCCCACGGTGGTGTAGGGCATTCTGGGAGCCTTCTTTTATTTCACTGTCTCAATAGACATAAAGAAAATACTCCGTTGTTTTATAGTAGGCATGGAAAAAAGTTTTAGTGTCTTCGCAATATATTATCAATAAAGTTGTGTTAGTATATTAGATGTAAGTGTGATAGTAATCAATTTTAAATAATTGCTAACTTCGATGTTTCCAGCAATTTGACACAGAAAAAATAAAAATAATAATAATTAAAACGTGACTTCAGATATTTGCCTCGTTTTATTGCAGCAACTCAGTGAGTTTTTTGATTTATAATTACGGAATTGCGGATAACCAATGTCGTTCATTCTGTTGGTAATATTCAGACATGGAGTATTATTAACTGAACTGGTGCCACGGTATATCATCGTTCAATCCTTCCACATTAGTTTTTAAACGATGAACCCAACGCTGTTCCTTCTCAAAAAGAAGATGTTCTGCATTTTGATTTTTATTTGTTAACATCTCTATGATTGTCCAGTTGAGATCCTCAACTGTGTGATTGGAGTCTATGTAATGTTTGCTCATTTTGGTCTTCGCTTTTTTACATTTGATGTTGCTTTTATGTTCCCCAATCCGTAGTTTTACTTTTCGACACGTCATTCCAATATATCTTAGTCCACATGGACACGTGATCATATAGATCACGTGTGTGGAATTACAATTTGTGTGTTGTCGTTGTGTCCATACTAAATCATTAGATAGACACAGAGTTTTTGTTGCAGTTGTTATTTTGCAGACTACGCAGGAACCACATGGATAGTGTCCTGTGATTGGACTCATGTTCCAAGCTGTAGTGATGCTTTCTGTTTTTGTCTTGGGTGCAGGTCGAGTATGTACCAGAAGATCTTTCAGGTTTCTTGTTCTTTTATTTGCAAACCTAGGTTTTGGCCATTTCAGGTTACCAGAGGTGACAATCTTCCAATTTTTATTTACAATCTTCTTTACAGTGTTGCTGGCGATGTTGTATGTTGTCACATATGTGATCAAGTTCTCATTTGTCTCTTTAGGAATGGTAGTGAGCAGACATTCTCGTGGTTGGTGTCTCGCTCTTTTTTGACATTTGTGAATGGTCTTCATGGGGTAATCTCTTTTTGCCAACCTATCAGTTAGGTCCTTGGCTTGTTGTTTGTAGTCTTCCAGCTTACTACAATTACGCCTAAGGCATAAGAATTGGCTATAGGGAGATTGTCCCTTAAAGGTCTGGGATGAAAGCTCTTATAAGATAACAGGCTGTTCTTCGCAGTCGGTTTATAATAGGTTTTTGCCTGAATGCTGTCATCCTCTATGTAGAGTGAGATATCTAAGAAGTCTAATCTGCTCTTATCAGCTGTGTAAGTGAAATTGAGGCATTCATCTCTGGTGTTAATTAACCCTGGGCGTAGTTCGCGAAGTAACGCTTCGCGAAGCTACGCAAAGTGCAGTTCGCACTACGCGAGCTACGCGTAGCACTACGCGAACTGCGTAGTGTGTGTTCGCAATGATTGCACAGTGCCGGATGCTTGTCCGCACTGTGCAATCATTGAAAACGGCATCTTGCACAGTGCGAGCTGTCTTTTACTGCCGCTCGAGTAGATTTTTACCGAGCGGCAGCTTCTCAACGCGGACTGGTAGTTTCTCATCGCGAGCGGTCGCGAGCATACGCGACCACTCGCAATGAGAAACCTGACCTCCCCGCGTTGAGAATCTCGCCGGGAGGTTTATTTTCCACGCTCGCGATCGGCAACTTGATGTTGCTGATCGCGAACGAGAAAAAGTCTCGCCGAGATGTCATTTTGCTTGCTCGCGGTCGCCAACTTGACGTTGAGGACCGCGAGCAAGCAAAAAATGACCGCTGCACTACGCTACGCTACGCGTGTTTGCACTGTGCTACGTGCAATTCGCGTAGTGCGAAGTAGCGCAAACTACGCGAGCGTAGCGTAGTTTTCTGCCCAGGCCTAGTGTTAATCCAGTGTATAAAATCCTTGAGGTTGTCACTAGTTTCATTCCAAATCAGGATAATGTCATCTATATAACGCTTCCAGAATAATATTCTGGAAGCGAAATGATTTTGGTCATTGAGTATGAGTTGTTTCTCAAAATTGCTCACATACAGGCCTGCTACCGAAGGCGCAAAGGCACTGCCCATGGAAGTTCCGTGGCTTTGTTCATACAGTGACCCATTGTACTCAAAGAAATTTTCCGTGAGTACTAGTCTGCAGCACTCCAGGACAAAATGCCTCGGTGTTTTGTATTGCCAGTGTTCTGAAAATAAGATGGTTTCTAATGTTTCCAAAGTGTTCTGTTGTGGAAGACTGGTGTAGAGACTTTCTATGTCTAGGCCTACCAGTAGCATTTTGTGTTTATCAAAGGGTAGGCCTATCAGTTGGTTCAGAAGGTCTCGAGTATCTTTCAGGTATGTAGGAGTTTTTTGGACCAAAGATTTTAGGAATTGGTCAGCAAATTGGGATAAAGGTTCCAATTCCGAACCTATCACAGAGACGATGGGGCATCCTGGAGGCGAAGATCTGTTTTTATGAGTTTTAGGCAAAGAATAGAAGTATGGTATTTTCGGATTTTGTGCAATTAAAAAATCTGCTTCATGTTTTGTGATCCAGGAGTTGGTTTCTGCTTCTTCCACAATCATTTGTATCGTGTGTTGCAACCTAGAAGTAGGATCAATTACGATTTTTCTATAGAATTTTTCATCCGAGAGAAGGAGGAGGCATTGCTGGTCATATCCTTCTTTGTTCAGTAGGACAATGCCTCCTCCCTTATCTGCGAGTTTGATTATGATATTCTAATTTTTCCTGAGTGATCCAAAGCTTGTTGTTCTTGTTTGGTAACATTATGAAAAGGTTGCTTAATATGTTCCTGGACTTCTTCTGCCTCTTTCATAATCGTTTGTTCAAATGTTAGTATTTCTATTGGTACCGTGTGTGGTGGAGGGCAGAACGTTGATTTTCGTCTCAAGTTCGTGTCGCTGTCAGGTGTAGAGTCTTCTTTACCAGTGAAGTAAGCTTTTAGTTTTATCTTCCTACAGAATTCCGCCAATTCGCATCTTAGTTTAAAGATGTCTAGTATCGGGGTAGGAACGAAGCCCAAACCCTTGTTAAGGATCTGGACTTGGTTCTCTGTGAGAACTGTATCTGTGAGGTTGACTATCAGAGATTCGCTGAACTCGGTCCTGGTTTGTCTTTGGACATGCTGCGTGTCAGTACTTGGCGTTGTTGTTGTTCATTCCATGTTATTCCTTTCCGGCTTCCTCTTTGTGCGATCTGGCCTCTTCCTAAAAAAGGCGGTGGTTGCATATTCTGTGCTCCCATCATTGGGGCCATGGCGGGTATTCCCTGTTGGTATGGATTCATCCAGCCGTGGTAGTTGGGTAGATAAGGTTGGAAAAAAGGTATTGGTTGGTCATTATAGTTAGGTCTCTGCCACCTATTTGTTCTCCTCGGACGTCGTTGATTCCGGAAGTGGTTTCTCCCTCTTCGTTGAAAGGAATCTTCATCACTCCAATCGGAGTTATCAGTGGAGTTCCCTCCAGTTGACTCGTTGTCTGTAGATTGATCTGGGACAACATAGTCTTCTTTCAAGTAGGGATGCATCTTTTCTAGGGAGAAGCGTTTCAGATCTTTTCCCAACTTTTGGATCATGTTTTGAGTGATATAATCTTTTGTTTCGTTTATTTCGCGGTTTATCTCTTCCAACCTTTTTTTATATACAGAAATATGTACAGATGTTTTCAGTTTTGCTTCACTTATTTGAATTTTCACGGTCAAAGCCTCGGATAATCTAGTCGCCGTTTTAATAATTAAAACCAATTAGTCTTGTGTACATTTCCAGGAAATTGAGGACCAATCTTTACGAAAAGTTAAATCGTGTAGAAAAATCAGTGGCGCATTGTTTATCCATAGGCCCCTTGGTGCGGTATTGGCCCGAAGATATTCTGTCATAATTAGGCCATGTATGGCTGTCCTGACCTGTTCCCTTTTGGTTTCCGTTAATTCATCCCAATCGTTAGTTTGGGCCAATGTCTGTGTTAATTCCGTATTTTGTAATAAGGGAGGTAAGGATAGTATTTCACTAATGTCCTCCTCAGTATAACTGAGGCCTGTATTGTCCGCCATAATTCTGAAGTGATTTTCTGAAGGACCCTCCTAGCTTGTGGCGGTGTCTCTTCTGATGTCTCCAATTATCAATTGGGATGTCGTTGTAATTCTCCCACAGCTGCACGCTGCTTAATAGTTTCAATCAAAAGGAGGGGGAGAGAAGGGAAGTAATGATCCATTCATCTTCCAGGATAATACAAAAAATCAATAGGGGAATGGATCACTTGTAACCACTTTACCAGGGTTTATTAGTTTGTGGTTCCGTCTTAAAAACCCTCATATACGTACGTAACTGGATTTGAGAAAAAGGCAGTATATCTTGGTTCTCCGCCTATACGTAACGTAACAACATAGTCATGGGGTTTATTAGGTATGTTGACCTCCACCCGGAGGTTTAACCACTGGTATTCGCAGTAGTGTCCAGAAAGAAACGTTAAAAATGGTTGTGATAAGGTGATGTTAAAATTCTTCAAACATCCTCACTAACGCGAAAACATCTTTTATTAGCAAGTGGGAGTTAAAGAAATTAAAATGGTGAGCGTGTGTTTTTAGACCATGTTAGTATGTCTAAACACACTGAAAAAGTGTCCTTTTATTCGGTCGACATGTTTCTGCCCCGTATGCCCAGCCGGGTCTATGGGGCTTTCTTCAGGACCAGAAAGAGTTTATCAGTGCAACTACCATTTGTATTGCACTTCTCAGCGGGGTAATATTAGTCCGCTGTAGACAATCAGGTCAATAGTACCTGTAATATAGTGAAAAAGAGAAACTTAGTCAGAATCCCCTTATTTTTAACATTCCGGGTTTACATCGTAACAATCAGATAATTTATCAGAATGAAAGTTCGTGTTAATATGTCAAATGGCGCATTTCGCTCTAAAATATACTTCTTAAAACTATGGCTTAATTTCCAGGGATCGTGCGTAATGATAAGGTACATTAGATAGCTTAATACAAATTCAAAATATGCTCTGGATTTATATTGCTACATGAAGTCATGAGGCACAGTCACAGAAAACAAAAAACAAAAAAAGGGGGAGAAAAACGAAAGGTGAGAAGGACAGATGCTGCCTTCTGAGATAAGACCCCATTCTAAAGATGAAATTACCTTAAAGACACTTGTTATAGCATCTTCAGGGCTTGGCAAGTTTATCCTTGCTTGCTGTGAAGGGAAAAGAGACATTTTTAAAAGAGAAACCTTACTTCATTAATGTCAAGCATGGTCCTTCGGCGTTTCCTCTCACCTGCAGCATGGACTATCCGCTGCTTGTGCTTGCTCTGCCCACGGTGGTGTAGGGCATTCTGGGAGCCTTCTTTTATTTCACTGTCTCAATAGACATAAAGAAAACACTCCATGGTTTTATAGTAGGCATGGAAAAAAGTTTTAGTGTCTTCGCAATATATTATCAATAAAGTTGTGTTAGTATATTAGATGTAAGTGTGATAGTAATCAATTTTAAATAATTGCTAACTTCGATGTTTCCAGCAATTTGACACAGAAAAAATAAAAATAATAATAATTAAAATGTGACTTCAGATATTTGCCTCGTTTTATTGCAGTGAGTTTTTTGATTTATAATTACGGAATTTCGGATAACCAATGTCGTTCATTCTGTTGGTAATCTTCAGATATGGAGTATTATTAACTGAACTGGTGCCACGGTATATCATCGTTCAATCCTTCCACATTAGTTTTTAAACGATGAACCCAACCCTTTTCCTTCTCGAAAAGAAGACGTTCTGCATTTTGATTTTGATTTGTTAATATCTCTATGATTGTCCAGTTGAGATCCTCAACTGTGTGATTGGAGTCTATGTAATGTTTGCTCATTTTGGTCGTCGCTTTTTTACATTTGATGTTGCTTTTATGTTCCCCAATCCGTAGTTTTACTTTTCGACACGTCATTCCAATATATCTTAGTCCACATGGACACGTGATCATATAGATCACGTGTGTGGAATTACAATTTGTGTGTTGTCGTTGTGTCCATACTAAATCATTAGATAGACACAGAGTTTTTGTTGCAGTTGTTATTTTGCAGACTACGCAGGAACCACATGGATAGTGTCCTGTGATTGGACTCATGTTCCAAGCTGTAGTGATGCTTTCTGTTTTTGTCTTGGTTGCAGGTCGAGTATGTACCCGAAGATCTTTCAGGTTTCTTGTTCTTTTATTTGCAAACCTAGGTTTTGGCCATTTCAGGTTACCAGAGGTGACAATCTTCCAATTTTTATTTACAATCTTCTTTACAGTGTTGCTGGCGATGTTGTATGTTGTCACACACGTGATCAAGTTCTCATTTGTCTCTTTAGGAATGGTAGTGAGCAGACATTCTCGTAGTTGGTGTCTCGCTCTTTTTTGACATTTGTGAATGGTCTTCACACGGAATTCTGTAGGAAGTTAAAACTAAAAGCTTACTTCACTGGTAAAGAAGACTCTACACCTGACAGCGACACGAACTTGAGACGAAAATCAACGTTCTGCCCTCCACCACACACGGTACCAATAGAAATACTAACATTTGAACAAGCGATTATGAAAGAGGCAGAAGAAGTCCAGGAACATATTAAGCAACCTTTTTATAATGTTACCAAACAAGAACAACAAGCTTTGGATCAACTCAGGAAAAATGAGAATATCATAATCAAACCCGCAGATAAGGGAGGAGGCATTGTCCTACTGAACAAAGAAGGATATGACCAGCAATGCCTCCTCCTTCTCTCGGATGAAAAACTCTATAGAAAAATCGTAATTGATCCTACTTCTAGGTTGCAACACACGATACAAATGATGGTGGAAGAAGCAGAAACCAACTCCTGGATCACAAAACATGAAGCAGATTTTTTAATTGCACAAAATCCGAAAATACCATACTTCTATTCTTTGCCTAAAACTCATAAAACAGATCCCCGCCTCCAGGATGCCCCATCGTCTCTGGGATAGGTTCGGTATTGGAACCTTTATCCCAATTTGCTGACCAATTCCAAAAACCTTTGGTCCAAAAAACTCCTACGTACCTGAAAGATACTCGAGACCTTCTGAACCAACTGATAGGCCTACCCTTTGATGAAAACAAAATGCTACTGGTAGGCCTAGACATAGAAAGTCTCTACACCTGTCTTCCACAACAGAACACTTTGGAAACATTAGAAACCATCTTATTTTCAGAACACTGGCAATACAAAACACCGAGGCATTTTGTCCTGGACTGCTGCAGACTAGCACTCACGGAAAATTTCTTTGAGTACAATGGGTCACTGCATGAACAAAGCCACGGATCTTCCGTGGGCAGTGCCTTTGTGCCATCGGTAGCAGGCCTGTATGTGAGCAATTTTGAGAAACAACACATACTCAATGACCAAAATCCTTTCGCTTCCAGAATATTATTCTGGAAGCGTTATATAGATGACATTATCCTGATTTGGAATGATACTAGTGACAACCTCAAGGATTTTATACACTGGATTAACACCAGAGATGAATGCCTCAATTTCACTTACACAGCTGATAAGAGCAGATTAGACTTCTTGGATATCTCACTCTACATAGAGGATGACAGCATTCAGACAAAATCCTATTATAAACCGACTGCGAAGAACAGCCTGTTATCTTATAAGAGCTTTCATCCCAGACCTTTAAGGGACAATCTCCCCTATAGCCAATTCTTACGCCTTAGGCGTAATTGTAGTAAGCTGGAAGACTACAAACAACAAGCCAAGGACCTAACTGATAGGTTGGCAAAAAGAGATTACCCCGTGAAGACCATTCACAAATGTCAAAAAAGAGCGAGACACCAACCACGAGAATGTCTGCTCACTACCATTCCTAAAGAGACAAATGAGAACTTGATCACATATGTGACAACATACAACATCGCCAGCAACACTGTAAAGAAGATTGTAAATAAAAATTGGAAGATTGTCACCTCTGGTAACCTGAAATGGCCAAAACCTAGGTTTGCAAATAAAAGAACAAGAAACCTGAAAGATCTTCTGGTACATACTCGACCTGCAGCCAAGACAAAAACAGAAAGCATCACTACAGCTTGGAACATGAGCCCAATCACAGGACACTATCCATGTGGTTCCTGCGTAGTCTGCAAAATAACAACTGCAACAAAAACTCTGTGTCTATCTAATGATTTAGTATGGACACAACGACAACACACAAATTGTAATTCCACACACGTGATTCTATATGATCACGTGTCCATATGGACTAAGATATATTGGAATGACGTGTCGAAAAGTAAAACTACGGATTGGGGAACATAAAAGCAACATCAAATGTAAAAAAGCGACGACCAAACTGAGCAAACATTACATAGACTCCAATCACAGAGTTGAGGATCTCAACTGGACAATCATAGAGATGTTAACAAATAAAAATCAAAATGCAGAACGTCTTCTTTTCAAGAAGGAACAGCGTTGGGTTCATCATTTAAAAACTAATGTGGAAGGATTGAACGATGATATACCGTGGCACCAGTTCAGATAATAATACTCCATGTCTGAAGATTACCAACAGAATGAACGACATTGGTTATCCGCAATTCCGTAATTATAAATCAAAAAACTCACTGAGTTGCTGCAATAAAACGAGGCAAATATCTGAAGTCACATTTTAATTATTATTATTTTTATTTTTTCTGTGTCAAATTGCTGGAAACATTGAAGTTAGCAATTATTTAAAATTGATTACTATCACACTTACATCTAATATACTAACACAACTTTATTGATAATATATTGCGAAGACACTAAAACTTTTTTCCATGCCTACTATAAAACCACAGAGTATTTTCTTTATGTCTATTGAGACAGTGAAATAAAAGAAGGCTCCCAGAATGCCCTATACCACCATGGGCAGAGCAAGCACAAGCAGCGGATAGTCCATGCTGCAGGTGAGAGGAAACGCCGTAGGACCATGCTTGACATTATTAAAGTAAGGTTTCTCTTTTAAAAATGTCTCTTTTCCCTTCACAGCAAGCAAGGATAAACTTGCCAAGCCCTGAAGACACTATAACAAGTGTCTTTAAGGTAATTTCAACTTTAGAATGGGGTCTTATCTCAGAAGGCAGCATCTGGCTTTCTCACCTTTCGTTTTTCTCCCCTTTTTTGTTTTTTGTTTTCTGTGACTGTGCCTCATGACTTCATGTAGCAATATAAATCCAGAGCATATTTTGAATTTATATTAAGATATCTAATGTACCTTATCATTACGCACGATTCCTGGAAATTAAGCCATAGTTTTAAGAAGTATATTTTTAGAGCGAAATGCGCCATTTGACATATTAACACAAACTTTCATTCTGATAAATTATCTGATTGTTACGATGTAAACCCGGAATGTTAAAAATAAGGGATTCTGACTAAGTTTCTCTTTTTCACTATATTACAGGTACTATTGACCTGATTGTCTACAGCGGACTAATATTACCCCGCTGAGAAGTGCAATACAAATGGTAGTTGCACTGATAAACTCTTTCTGGTCCTGAAGAAAGCCCCATAGACCCGGCTGGGCATACGGGGCAGAAACATGTCGACCGAATAAAAGGACACTTTTTCAGTGTGTTTAGACATACTAACATGGTCTAAAAACACACGCTCACCATTTTAATTTCTTTAACTCCCACTTGCTAATAAAAAATGTTTTCGCGTTAGTGAGGATGTTTGAAGAATTTTAACATCACCTTATCACACCATTTTTTAACGTTTCTGTTTCTGGACATTACTGCGAATACCAGTGGTTAAACCTCCGGGTGGAGGTCAACATACCTAATAAACCCCGTGACTATGTTGTTACGTTACGTATAGGCGGAGAACCAAGATATACCGCCTTTTTCTCAAATCCAGTTACGTACGTATATGAGGGTTTTTAAAGATGGAACCACAAACTAATAAACCCTGGTAAAGTGGTTACAAGTGATCCATTCCCCTATTGATTTTTTGCCTTGTCCAGATATGCCTTGGGAAACCTTGGGTTCAGATATTACTGGTCCCATTATTAGAAATGAGCGTGGTATGTACATTCTAGTGGCCGTTGATTATTTCTCTAAGTGAAGTGACCGGAAATTAAAGTTGTAGATCGTGCTGATTCACATAGCGTACTAGAATTTTTGGATGACTTGTTTCAAAGAGAGGGTCTTCCCAAAGTTGTTATAACTGACAATGGTGCTCAATTTAAGAATAATCTTCTTGAAGATTTCTTTAAGCGCAATGGCATACAACACAGAGTCACCTCTATTTATCATCCCAGTGGGAATGGAGAAGTTGAGAGATTCAATCGCGTGATCAAAGATTCTATTCATTTAGCCAATCTCAGGGGTCAGGATTGGATTGTTGCAATAAAGAAAATGGTGTGGATGTATTGTGTGACTCCCACCGTCACTGGATACAGTCCTTTTACCATCATGAAAGGCCGTGTGCCTTTTACTAAGGATAACCAATGTTTGTTGAAACATTCCAGATTATCTGAATGGTCTCCTGATCAAGTTAAAAATAACATTATGTTACATCAGGAAAAGTACAAGGAGTATTCTGATTTGAAATGCAAGGCTAAAATTGTTTCCCTTAAAAAAGGTGATTTTGTATGTGTCAAGCTGCCTTTCAAGGTTAGGAAAGGTCAGAGTAAGTTTTCTAAGCCATTTGCGGTGATTGAAATTTTTACCAATTCTATTAGGTTGTCTGATGGAAAAGTTTGGCATCTTAGTAGACGCGTTAAGTTTAATGAGAAGCTGGAGAAGTGGATGGATGTACAAGGCGAAAGGAGTTTTCATTGGTTGGACTCTGAGACTGTTCGGAGTGGTGAACTTTCAGGTGTCACACCATCTAATCTTGTTGCACAAGATGTTGCAAATTCTTCTTCATCTTCAGTACCCTTGAGTAAGGGTTCTTCTTTCAATAAATTTGGTAGGATGTTAAAGCCTCCAGTTTATCTTAAGGATTACATTATTGAACATTAGTTTTTTTTTTGTTGGGTTTTTTTATGTTATAAGGGGGGAGGTGTGTTGTGTTTACATTATGAATTTCATGCGTGGTATGCTACATTATTCACTGCAATGTTCGTATGTTAATTTCATGTGCGTGCGCCCTTCTGATCTTGGTTTGTTATGTCATTGATGATGCCTGGATTGTTGGCGTCATCAATGGTCAGTTGGGGCAGCTGTCTCTTGCTGTTTGGATGTGTTGGCCTCCTTTACCGGTTACTCCAATAAAGGATCTTCACAGACTTCTTTGTTTCCTGGACAACAAAGGCATGGACAACGGGAGTGTGGGTGAGGGGAGGGGGTGAGAAGGCATGGACAACGGGAGGAAGGGGGGAGTAGAGAAGGCAGTAGGAGAACCTCATTAAAGAAAATAGTGCTCACAGTCTAAATAACATGTACCATGTAACACTAGAAGTAAAGGGGCCAGTAGCCATGGGAGGATTCAAATGACGACATGGCCGTCATAAGGAGGGACAAACAAGCCTATAAACGAATCCGAAGGCAGCATTTACAAAGGAGAAAGACACAAGCCAATGGAAAATATAGGCAGGGGAGTCGGCGGGGCTTCCCTCACGTACTGAACTACAGCAGATCTTCACCAGAGCAGCGCTTGCGCGCTGACTCTAAGCTTGACCTAAAAAAAAAATACTCTGTGTACACAATTTAAAAAGGAAGATCATCTTGGAGTCATTCTGCAGTCATCTGATTACTTCAGCTGAGCTATTCTTGTAATTATCTGGGGAAGTCATCCCAAGCCATCCTGAACTATGCGTATAGGGTGAAATATTTAAATGAGATGGCTGTTGAGTAATCACAGAAACTACTCCAGGATTCGTTTGTGATTAGTTCAGTGGAAAACATCTGATGATCATTTACCACTGCAGGATGATCCCATGATGATTTCAGGATTAGATTGGATTACCGCAGGATGGGTTTCTGATTACTTCAGTCGAAAATGTGTGATGATCTTTGTAGTGTCCTAGACAATTGTTTCTGGTTGTGGCAAAACCAGAGCTCATAGGAACGTAGAGCTTTGTGTGGGATTCTATTCCTGGGAGTTCGATGTCAGTTGCTGAAGACGTTGTGGTGGTTTGTCCAGTGTCGCGGGCAGATCTGTATGAAATAAAACTTTATATTAGATACTCACCTGCAGTGGATGAATTTCTTGCAGAACGCCACATTTTAAATGGCGACGAGTGGCAGAGCTGCCAAATGACCCACGTATCAGTTGCGCCCTCAACGGACAGAGATCTAAACCCAAGTTCTTTTGGTTCCGGGCTTCTTTTTGACTCACACATTTGGTTCTGTGCTGCCCTTTCACTCAGTGAGTGTTCTCTGCAGTCTCCTAACTGCTGCTATACTGTTTGGGCTTGTCTGGTCCACCTCAGCCGTTTCGCATCTGCATTTCAGATGCGTTCCATGTCTATCGGCCATTTGAGGGGATCCCGGAGGTGACGCCAAGCACCCGCCTTTGGCCTACGTCTGTCTCTGAGCGTGCCTTCTTCCTTAGCAACGTGCGTTCCCTGGTTACTGATGCGCTGTTGCTGTGCCGGCTTTGTCTTCCTGGTTTCCTTCAGCAATATGCACAGCTTCACATTTTATGTGCGTGTCCTGCCTCCTGCTTTCAGCTGCTGCATCGAGTGTGCTTGGTAATAAAGTGTTTTCTCATTTCCAGTTTTTCTAGAGGGTACTCACCGACACACACGTCTACATCATCATGTGTGTTGTGTGAAAGGCGTTGTTAACACATTTCAATGCCGATATGCACAGCTCCTCTGTTTCGTGTGTGCATCGTTGTTTCACACTGATACGCACGGTTTGACTGCTGGTTATTTATAGCTGTCACTATTAGTTTTATGGCACTTCTTGTGTTGGTTCAAACATTTTTGTAGGGGGAAACATAGATCTGATTTGTTTTCTTGTACAGTGTATTATCTTCGCTTTTGTCTCCTGTCCAGTGTATTATCTATTGAATTGCAAATTTCTGCATCTATAATAGGTGGATACAATACAGTTTGTAACCCTCCCTCCATCATTTTTGGAATCACCTGGAGAACCCCCTGAAGGATGGAAAAACTGGTTTGATCCTATTGAAACCTATTTAGAGGCTATAGGGGCTTCAAGGTTCTGTCCTGACCAAAATAAGTTATTTTTGCTGCATTCCCTGGGGTTTGAAGGGAGTGCTATTTTTAAGCATTTACCCAACTCAGAAGGTGCAGAGGTGGAACAATTAGATGACTATGCAGAGTGCGTGAAAAAATTGGAAAAACTTTTGATGTTCAACCCAACATAGTAGTCTTAAGACACAGATTTCTCATGAGGAAGCAAATGACGAGGGAAAATGTCATTATTTATGTTTCGGCCCTTAGGAAACTGGTGGCGGATTGTCGTTTGGAATCTTTCACAGATCAGTTGGTTCGTGACCAGTTTATTTGTCATTGCTCTGAAAAAGCCATTCAACAGAAGTTGCTGTCTTTAACTAATCCTACGCTGGAGGAAACCTTACCTATAGCCAAGAGCATTGAAACGTTGCAAATGTCCGTTAGGGAATTTGAAGAACGAAAGTCTGAAAATTTGAACATTGTTAAGCAGAAGGTCAAAGGTTCTGTTAAAGACTTTACTCAACTAAGGGAAACAAAAGTGATCAGGTCTTTGTGCCTCATCCGGCACTGCTATCTTGAACCAATGTTTTTTATATATATCATCGGTTGTAAGTTGTGGGAAATTAAGTTCTCCCTATCAAAATCGTGATTAGATCGTGCTGCCCGATTCCATCCACAGTGGTGGCACCCCCTCTGCCTACCACAGATTAGATCGTGAAAGCACAAGAGTAAGATGTGGTTAGTGAAACAGCAGAATGTAGTCCCTGCGTGGTAATATCTCCGTGTGTGTTCTGGGCGAGTCCGCTCCAGAACTGCTGCTGGCAGGACTTTGAAAAGGAGAACTTAATTTCCCACAACTAACAACCGATGATATATATTAAAAAATCAGTTCAAGATAGCAGTGCCGGATGAGGCACAAAGACATGATGACCTCTGCTGCAGGTCTCTTCACACAACGCAGGATTGCTGAAGAAAGACAAAATAGCCCTGATGAAGTTGCGGGGATACGTCCCTGAAACAATGAAACACGTTTTGGCTAAAGGAAGGTTTAACGGAGAAAAATGTATTCATTATATGCTTTGTTTACATTGTATTGGTTGATATAAATTGCGTGTGCTTCATGAAGCAAGTTATGGTTGTCCAATCCTAGGATTGTACTAAGGGGAGTAGGGTGTATCTTCCCACTATTTGAAGGCACAGCGGTCATACATACTTTTATGGGATAATTATATGAGCAAAAGGATGTGACGCGCGGTTTGCGAGCAACCTACTGGAGGTATGGATTGGGATTAAATGGTTTTAAAGAGTAGACCAGACAGTCTGTAAACTGGTGTAGGATGCGGTACAACACAGGGGTTGAATTTTTGTTTCATGGGTGTAATAATGGTAAGTATCACAGTAGAGGAACACAGATTGTTATATTTTTTGGGGATTCCGAATGCAAGGGGGAACACGTTGATTATGATTATTATTTGCACATACGGGTGGATTTGTAGGGGTGAAGTTACGAAGGGAACAGAACTTATATCCATATTCATTCAGAAGTACTGTTTATCAATTCATGTTTAGTTTTAGAGTTGAAAGAATGTTGTATCACATATTACTGTTGTATGTGTTTTAGCTGACGCATATTTTTAAACATCGTAGATACCCCTGACGAAGGTCGTAGAAGACCGAAATGCATTGGGTGAATTTAAAGAGGATGGTATGGTGGAATCGAGTTCTTTTATATGCCTGCGAATAGGCCCGGATGGGCAATTCTTGAGCAATTTAAATGCGTAAAATTATGGAATCTCGAACCTTTGACGTGATGGACAAATATTGTGAAAAGATTGAAAATAAAAAGGATTGAAATGTTGAAACACTAATGATTACGTGCATCAATTGGATCACATGTTGAATAAGGCTGTGCAACTCGTAGGTGGCTCGCAAACCGTGCATCACATCCTTTTGTGATTTGTGCAATGTGCATTGGGACGGAGCACATTTCGAGTGCATGCACGCCAAATAGTCAAAGAAGGATTAAAATGGACTTAGCGATAAAGAAAGGGTGTGCTTCAGGTCAATCACAGACATAATTATATGAGCGCGAGTATCCTCATAAACACCTGACTGTTCAGATCAAGGAAACAAAAGTGGATATGAATTTAAACAAACTAATGTATGTTTTAGGTGTGGCAATCCTTCACATTTTAAGAGCGGATGGTACTGCCCGGCGAGGAATGTTGCATGCAGAATTTGCAATAAGTTAGGGCACTTTGCCAAAGTGTGCCACGGTCAAGGGAAACAGGCAGGTAGAAACAACCCTGTTGTTGGTAATTTGGCAGATAAAGTTTCTGAAAACCATTTAGACAGACTGCAAGAAGATCTACAGGACATGGTATTAGTGATCAGTGATGACAAGGTGGAGTCAGGTGATCCATCCACCTGTGTGGACCTGTATGTGGATGCCTCACTAGGAGAGAGAGTTGTTAAATTGCTGGTGGACTAAGGTGCAAGAATGACTATGATAACCCAGGAATTATTCAATGATCTGTGGCCTGGAAGAGTATTGGATCCCTGTGACTGGGCTCCTGTGTCCTACGAAGGACATCAAATTAAATTGTCTGGGTTTTTTGAGGATGTGTTAATTTTCAGAGGGAGGAAGATTTTTGGGAAGGTGTATGTTGCAATTAAAGGGTTGTGTATTCTGGGTTGGATTCACCAGGGCTTGTTCAAGATGATTTTAAGATTTAAGACCTTGCACAGTAGACCAGGTCTCCATTGTGGATGTAGGTGAAGCTAATATGGTGGGTGGCTGTAAGGTAGAAGATGTTTGTGCATGTTCCCCCAGTGTGTTTTCAGATAGTTTAGGAACTATACAGAGGTTTCAACATAAAATCAAGATCACTTCCTATCAAACACAAGCTGCGGAATGTACCATTCTCTGTCAGGGAGGATTCGGAAAGAGAGTTAGTCAAGCTGTGCAACAATTGAGTCATTGAACCAATTGAATCTTTGCTTTGGTTATCTCCTCTTGTGCTCTCCTCTTGTGCTATCCCATCAGAGGAATGGTGAACTCAGGATTTGTGTTATCTACACAACCTAAACAGGGTCATTTGGGTTAATTTACATCCGCTGCTGAAGATTTCCGAATTGCTAGCTGGCTGTGTCGGGTGTGAAGTGGTTCAGTAAATTGGACCTTGCCTCTGCTTACCACCAGGTGATGTTGAAACCCGAGTCCAGACACTATACTACTTTCGTCTCTCCCATGGGTACTTTTCAATATCGCAGGATGCCGTTTGAGTTAGCCTCGGCGGTGGCGGATTTTCAAAGGATCATGTACCAGTTGTTGAGGGATGTAGATGGTGTAGTTGCTTTCCAGGACTACGTGTTAAATTTTGCTAAAACTGAAGAAGAAAATGAGGTCATTCTTAATCTGGTTCTATCAATAATCCAGGAAAATGGAGTAGTGATTAAGATTGGCAAATGTGAATTTTGCAAAAACAGAATTGAATACTTAAGTCATGTGGTCTCGGGATGGCATCGAGCCCAGGTCAGGTTTGGTTAAAGGGATTATTGAAGTACAGGCTCCTAGTGATAAAACAGCTCTTAAATCTTTCATAGGGATGTGTGAATTTTATTCCTATTTTATTCCTGATTATGCTTCTCACATTTTATTGTTAATTAAACTTTCGAAGAAAGATACCAAGTTTAGTTGGGCTAGTTCATGTCAAGAATCGCTGTAATGGAAAAAGAAACAATTGGCAAGTTCTAAAATGTTGAAACCTTTTGATCCCAAGCTAGCATGTTGCATCACTATAGATGCTTCTAGTTATGGTTTAGGTGCCATTTTGACCCAGGAGAATCGGTCAGTAGAGAACACCACTAATTATGCTTCCAGGGTGGTGAGGGGGGCAGAAACTCATTATTCAACCATTGAAAATAAATTGCCAGCTTGTTCAATTCAAACCATATGTCTGGGGTACTAAGTTTACTGTAAAAACAGATCATAAACCCCTGGTTGCCATTTTGTCTAGTGAGGAAATTAAAGAACAAACACCCAGAATCTCAAGACTGTAGTTCAAACTGTTACAATTTCACTTTGATATCTTACATATTAAGGGGGGCAAGAATGTGCTGGCAGATTTTTTGTCTCAGTTCGCTATGCAGGAAGATGGTGTGGAAGATATAGAGGCCATGGAGGAAAGTTGTTTTATTGCTTCAGTGGATCTGGAGGGGATGTGTGCAGTTACAGAGCATGATTGTGAGAAGGGATGGCTTCAGATGAAGTTATGAAAGTTGTATTGGGGTGTGTTGCTAGGGGGTGGCCTAGTGAAAGGTCACTTTCTAATTTGTGTCAGCCATTCTGGAAAGTTGCTGATGAACTTTCTGTGGAATATGCCTTCCTTCTAGGAGGTGATAAGTTGGTACCGCCTATGGGGTTAAGGTTGAGGTTCACAAAGATTGCTCATGAAGGACACATGGGAGCCACATTCACACAAAAAAGGTGAGGCCCACTTTATGGTGGCCTTCTATGGATATAAGGGTGAGTCATTTGTGGGCGAATGTGCGGTATGTCTTTCTGCAGAGAACGGGTTGAATGTGAGGAAACCTCCTCTGAAGCCAATTGAATATCCTGCGAGAGCCTGGGAAAACATTGGTGCTGACTTGGTAGGGTCCATTTAATATGTTACTGGGGCAGTATAGTTTTGCATTGGTTGCGGTTGATTTTATACTCAAAGTGGCCAGAGGTTAGGTTTGTGCCTGAACCCAGTGCCAGTGCTGTCATTGACTTCCTCAGGGAAATGTTTCTCAGGGAACGTTATCCTCGGTTCTTGATTTCGGACAATGGGGTTCAATTTGTTAATGAGGCGGTTGAGAGGTTTCTCAAGGCTGGTGATGTCAAACATTTGAGGATGTCATTACATCATCCTCAAACCAATGGCCAGGTAGAACGCATGAACCGAGTATTAGTCAATTGTGTTCAGTGGGCAGTTGACAACAGGTGTATAGTGGTAAATGCAGTTAGGTGTTACACGTCGAGCTTTTTGTGCCCTGAACTGGTGTAACTCCCTCCAAAACTACGTTTCCCACAGTGCATCCTGTTTAGAATACTAAGCACAGCAAGCTAAATCCATTTAGCCTTCTTTTTGTTATCACCACTAGGCTCACATGATTACAATTACTGCCTGATTGGCTTGTATAAAAGACAGCCTCTCCCCTTGAGTCAGTGCTTGGTTTACTTGCCCTGGTTATTGGACCACACCCCTGCTTCTTTTCCTGCTGAGAAGAAAACGACCTGATTATAATAAAGAACCTCCACCACGTTTGGAAATACTTTCAGCACCCTGGAATGTGGAGCACAGGAGGTGTCGTCGGACAACACGTGTCAGTTTCCTTCATCGCGTTCGTGCACGCGATAGAAACTGACCTTGGATTTCCTTTCTACATCGTGTTCCAAGACGCGAAAGGCCGTCCAAACATTTGGATTCCCCTCTCTATTCAACTCCGCACTCCCGGAGCACTGGCAGCTGCTCTCCATGTTTATTTTGTATCAAGTTACAGACGCGATAGTCTGAAACTGTCATACACTTTGAAGTTACGCGTCTTGGCACATTTTAAAGCTGTGACCTGGATCGATTAGATTCCTGCGATGCCCGTCCCATTTAAGAAAGTGGATACTTTGTTACCTTGTTTACATTTGAATTGTGGCAGACGAATGCCACACCTTTCTTCACGGAAGGAAGGCTTGTGTTTATTTAAGGTCAATACCTTGACTAACAATTAAGTCCTTGGATTTAAACAGCAAAGAAAGTTTCCTACTGGTTGGGAGTATCATTGACCTTCTCTTGAATAACCGGCATGACACAATACCTTTCTTTAATATTGTGGGAATATGGTGACACATAGAGAAATGCTCAAATGACTTTGCTAACCGCTTTAGTTAAGACTTGTTAGTTTTTTCTGGAGATAGTTTGAATAATATTTTCTTTTCTCTCTTTTTTTTGTTATTTTTTCTGTTTATGAAGTGTTAGAGAAACAGTGTTGAGGAAACATTTGCTGTACAGAGCGAGCTCCCTTTGTCTTCATCCCCTGGTGGTCCATTCCGTTGTCCCTTCACCCCCTAGAGGGAGTAGCCGTTACTAGAGTGATACTAAATACTCAGTTGGGCACCGCCTCGGGGGGGGAGTGGAGGTACATCTTCGCTCCCGTGGATGCAAGCTCTTCTGCAAGCCTGAGTTAAGTCTTGACATTAGGTCTATGTTGTGGTTTTACCGGACCACTCCTCTTCTAATACCCATGTGTCGCCTTTTGAAATGCTGAGGAGCAGGAAGCTTGCTACCTAAGTATGCCCGAGTTGGATGAGCAAGATGGTAAAGTGTGGCATGGATGTTGGTGTTTGGGATGCAAGGGCATGGACCAAGGTGGAAGAAGCTAAGTTAAGACAAAAAGACAATTTTGACTGTCACAATCAGGTCAACATGGTCATGGTGTGTTGGTGATAGCGTGCTCATTAAAAAAGGAGGTTATGTTAAGAAGGTTGGCAGGAAGTTTGAAGGGCCTTTTGTGGTTGATAAGGTATGTGGGAGTGCGGTGAGAGTTTTTGGTACCAGTTGGTGGAATGTGGCAAGGGTGGTCAAATTCCCTCAAGGTTTAGGATCGGAGAATTTGAAGGAGGAGCAGGAGGTTACCAAGGCGCCCGAAGTACGTCAGTTGGAGGAGGCAGTAGTGGAACCTGGTGTGTGCAGAAGCAACTGTCAAATACAGATTCTTTTGAGGTTCAGGAAATAAACCTGGGTTTATGATCTGCTTCTTAATGATTTTGTAAGTATGTAACTGCCTGTTTTTTTTTCCTGGTAAGTAGGTGGGAGAAGAAATGTGCATTATTTTAGGTGTTTAAGTTTTTTTATGGGTTTTTTGTAGTATTGTAATTACCTCTTTCGTTTGTGTTTTTTAGTAGTATTTTGTTAGATGGGTCTTTGTATTGGGGAAATGTTTGGACTGTTTGAAGCTTTCTGTTATGTTTAAGGGAAAAAGTAAAATGTGGTGTCCTAGACAATTGTTTCTGGTTCTGGCAAAAAACATTTGCCAGAACCACAGCTCGTAGGATGTAGAGCTTTGTGTGGGATTCTATGTCTGGGGGTTCGATGTCAGTTGCTGAAGACACAGTGGTGGTATGTCCGGTGTTGCGGCCCTCGCAGGCAGCTCTGTATGAAATAAAACTTCACATTGGATACTCACCTGCTGTGGATGAATTTCTTGCAGAACACCACAATCTTGTGCTACTGCAAGATTATGTCATGATGATTTCAGGATTAGGCTGGATTACTCTATGGTGATCTTATGAGTATTTTAGGATGGGGCTGTATTATTACAGAATAATCTTGTGATTACTTCAGAATAAGGCTGCATTACACAAGGATGAATATAACTATGCAATCCTGGTGTCTTTTTCATCTCTTTAGTCTTCTGTTCCCACCCTATCGACTTGAATCACCAACAGAATCTGTTTGTCCTCTTGGACAGTGTCCATGACCTGCACATTATACACTGGTGATATTAAAAAGGTAGTATTTATGTCTGTGGCAAGGGCGTTGTCTGTCCCAATAGCCGTCTCAGCATGGCTGTCCTGTAAACGCCATAGCAGTGCGCTCTGATTATTCTCAAAACCCAACTCCTCAGTATTTAAAACAGCTATCATTACCTTGAGTGCACTTTTACTTTTCCTCTCACTTTCACCATTGTTTTTGCTGTCATTTGCAGCTAAGTCAGCAACAATGCTGCCAATTTCCTTATTCCTCATGTTAAGTGTGGCTTCAAGCAGGCTGCCTGTACTGCCTCTGCCAGATGGAACATAGGAATTGCCTCTCTCCCTGTTCTGTTGTTGCAGAATGCTCTCTTTTCAGTCTCATTCACCTGCATGCTGGCTCTCTGTGTCTTATGTGCACCAGCAACTACAGCTGTAGCTGCCATAGTTGCAGCATTCCGGGAAGGCTTGTGATTGTAATGTCAGCCAGAGATGGCACCTGACCTACTGACACCTCTCCCTCAACTTCCACCTTGTATTTGCCCTCGAATGGACCTGGTTGCAGTGCGACCACGGCCATTCGACACAAGACCATGGTCATAGTGGGTGCTATGACAGGTGCTATGGGAGCGAACAAATAGGCACACAAAGGTAATAGCAATCGAGAGGTCTACCACATCAAGTTTATCAGTGCTGTAGGTGCCCACAATCATTATCTTAATGATATAAGTAGCATAACGAAAATTAAGGGGGCCGCCCTGCAAGTAGAGGAAGCCCCCCCCACCCAGTCAGGAGCTCTCAGGCCAGGGGTCAGCCACCCGTCCACAGTGCTGGAGGAGGCCCCCTGGAGTTTGGAGGCCCCCCACACCACAGGGGCTGAGGGGGGTAATGTTACGCCACTGACTGTACTGAATATAGCCAATTTGGGATCAACTAGTAATCATTTCTTCACTACTGTAGCATTTGCTCGCCCTCTGGCGGTGCTGAGGTGAGGACCCGGTCCCTGTTCCGCTCTTAACAGCCACCATCTTTCCCCAAACTCCAAGAGCGTTCTTTGTTCGAAACAAATTCTACAAAACACATGATCATGGAGAAAACATTGTTAGGTTTCACCTGCGCAGCGCCTGCGCTGTGCTTGTGATATCTTTTAAATTGAATATATAACTTAAAAGGGGCTTTGATCCTGCATTTTCTCTTGTTTGTCCATGTGCTGCTTGTCAGTTTACTTATCCTCCATTTCTTGTGGTTGTAGCATTCTCCCTTGTGTGTTTCTCTTATAAGTATCCCATGGCCAAAGTACTCATTCTCGTCCGCTTTGGGGACTGGAACTTCATTTTACTATGTTAAGGCTGCACAGTATTAGCTGTTTATATTTATTTATCTTCCCGGGCTGCACGCACTTCCATTTCTGGCTGCACGCATTTACAGGGTGCTTTTAAATGTAATGTTGTCCTGTTAGCCCACATTTTTAGGTCTCGCAGACCTAGCGCTGGAGCGCGCATGCGCTCCTCGCTCTGCGAGGCTTATTTTCATCGATACACTTTCAGAAGGGGACTTGAAGCCCGCCCCTTCTTCCCATTGGCTTGCGTCATAGTTCAGGCTAAACGCTGACTTTCTATTGTGAAGGAGGCTTTTTAGTTCCTCCTTGTTACCGCCCTGTCTCCTTTTGGCCCCACCCACCCAGACTGGATCCTTTACTTGTGGCGTGATACTGTCTCCTTTAATTAGTGGGTGAGCACTTTCTTTTTGTCATTCCAGCTGCAAAGCGCGATGCTCTAAGTTGTATGTTTTTTTGTATTACTGTAATGAGCGCGGCGCCCGCTAGGGACACCGCGCTCTCTTTATTTATTTATATTTTCGCGGCGTCCATTTCAGGGACACCGCGCTCTGTTTTTTTTTTTTTTTACTGAGGCCGGGGGGCTTGCTCGCACGCTGCAGATTCACCCTTCTTTTTTTTTTGTGGCTTGCTCGCTCGTAATGGCCGCTCGGGTAGCCTCTCCTCGCTTCAGCCCCCGCCTCGGAGCACACGTAACTTACTACTGTTCGCCAACAATTAGAATTGCTGCATGACTAATAAACGAAAACGGCGCGTCCCAGATACTTTTCTCTCGTTCACCCATTCCCTTTGATAGAGTTCGTAGCGCTGAAGTGCAGGGCCCCTGGGTGCTGCAGCAGCACCCCAGCTTTGCTGTGGACTGGTGGGTGAGAGCTGCACTGTCGGCTGCTGGTTAGTGATGCCCTCCCTTAACCCCTGTCCTAACGCCCTCGCGCCAACAGCGGCCCCCAGCTTCCAGTAGGAGAGCTCTCCGGGCCATTAGGAGTGCCCCCGCTGTAGTAACCTTCTGAATGTCACATGTGCCCTGAGATTTGCGTGGATGCGGTGGGCCCAGCTCTCGGGTTTCTGGCGTGTTCACACTTGAGTGGGAGAAGCGCTGTCCTGTCATACTGCATCGGAGCTGCACTCACACCAGGGCCTGGAGCCGGTACGGTGGCCGCGAAGGGGACCTGCGACGTGCGCACCATGTCCGGGGTGTGGAGCAAGGAATACCACTGGCAGCACATCCACGGGTCATTTCAGTGTCTTGAGGTGCAACGGGCTGGGGGGAGAGGGAGCGGGGACAAACCTTGCAAAAGTTGGCATTTACTCTATTAATAGGGTATGTCAAGTGCCTTTCGTGTATCGCAGCGCTATGGTACAATAGACTCATTCCCTTTGACTGGCATTTTTATCTTCACAATATATACAATGAGCCCGTGTTATCTTCTCCCTTCGCCCCAGTGATATTAAATCACTCCTGAGACCGGTTCATCCGGAATGCAGTAATTACATTGGCAGCCTAACTCTACCCATGCCTGCTTGGACCCGTGACAGGTGAACGGGACCTCCATAACTTCTTAGTAGATTTATCGTTAATGCCCTCCTTTGTAGCAAGCCTTTCGATTTTAGAGTGCTGGGTAATGGACAAGAAGGCCACCCAGGGCAGTCATGCTAATACGTTGCTCATACTGTGTTTTGGGGGATAGTCATAGGCAATTGATACTTATTGATTAGTTTCTAAGTACAAGCCTGTCGCCAAGGGTGCATATGTTGTTTGCCAAGTCTGGTTATATGGCAGTGGTTAAGATTCGCGATATACATGTGAATTTACACGTAGGCATGCAAAAACAAGCGGCTTGCCAATCACAGGCCATTCACAACTGGATATTCTGAATTGTTTTTCTTTATAGAAAGCAGAGCATGTGCACACTTATATTATATTACCCGATCCAAGGATTTGTCAGAAAGTGCACATTCTCAATCTTCTTTGAAAGCCAATGAGGTCTTAAAAAGCTTTTCTTTTGCTGCTCGTTTTTTTGTCCACCCTGCATTTTTCAGTTTTTGACAGGGGTAGATAGAGGCAGAACACTCGCGGAAGCCAGAGTGGTTCTACCTGCCACTTCGACCTGTTTTTAAATAATTCCTGCTGCTAACAGTTTTTAAATTGATTTTACCTTGTTGTTGTGAACCTTGGGGAGCTGTGTTCAATGCTCAGGGGTAGTGGGGCACCCCTTTTCCAATTTCACACGCACTTTAGACGCCGGGTCAGCGCTCTAGTTGCTGAACCTGACGCACGGCCAACACCCGTAAAGGTGCCAGATGATGCGACCGTGCAGCGCTAATTAGAGGCAGAACACTCGCGGAAGCCAGAGTGGTTCTAACTGCAGCTTCGACCTGTTTTTAAATAATTCCTGCTGCTAACAGTTTTAACAGTTTTTAAATTGATTTTACCGGGTTGTTGTGAACCTTGGGGAGCTGTGTTCAATGCTCAGGGGTAGTGGGGCACCCCTTTTCCAATTTGCACACGCACTTTAGACGCCGGGTCAGCGCTCTAGTTGCTGAACCCGACGCACGGCCAACACCCATAAAGGCGCCAGATGACACGACCGCGCAGCGCTAATTAGAGGCAGAACACTCGCGGAACCAGAGTGGTTCTACCTGCCGCTTCGACCTGTTTTTAAATAATTCCTGCTGCTAACAGTTTTAACAGTTTTTAAATTGATTTTACCATGTTGTTGTGAACCTTGGGGAGCTGTGTTCAATGCTCGGGGGTAGTGGGGCATCCCTTTTCCAATTTGCACACGCACTTTAGACGCCGGGTCAGCGCTCTAGTTGCTGAACCCCGCGCACGGGCAACACCCATAAAGGCGCCAGATGACGCGACCACGCAGCGCTAATTAGAGGCAGAACACTCGCGGAAGCCAGAGTGGTTCTACCTGCCGCTTCGACCTGTTTTTAAATAATTCCTGCTGCTAACAGTTTTAACAGTTTTTAAATTGATTTTACTGTGTTGTTGTGAACCTTGGGGAGCTGTGTTCAATGCTCAGGGGTAGTGGGGCACCCCTATTCCAATTTGCATACGCACTTTAGACGCCGGGTCAGTGCTCTAGTTGCTGAACCCGACGCACAGCCAACACCCATAGAGGCGCCAGATGACGCGACCACGCCGCTGGCACGCCGAAGGCACGCCTAAGGCAAGCCCGTCTGCGCTCGTCCACGCCGGAATGGGCCCAGGGGCCAGAACCCCTGTGTCTTCTTCCCCAGACCTTTACTGCTACACCAGCCTGCAGCTTAAACAGCTAAACAGCACTCCTGGGGCAATATGTGCCCACTCCATCTCGCCCGATAAGTTTCCTGAGAGGTGCCTTCACTGCGGGTTTGAATTTTCCCCACACACCACCTCCCCCTCACTGTCTAGAAAATTGTATAAATTCTTCCTGCTTAATTGTAGATCGCTGCCCAAACACACGGCAGAGATCTCGATATTCCTAAAAGACTCAAACCCAGAAGTCCTGTTTCTTACTGAAACCTGGCTTAATTCCAGCTCGGAGCCGGACATCGTCCAAGCACTTCCCCCGGGGTACTCAATGCAGAGGGTGGACAGAACGACAGGCAAGGGCGGTGGTATCGCTATTATCTATAAAGACCATCTAACCTGTCGCTTGCTAGGCAGCCCACTTTTAGACTGCGAGAATGCCCACTTTTCAATAGAATTCTCACCAACCCTTTCCTTCTCAGGCATTCTCATTTACCGCCCTCCTGGGGTAACGGGCCTATTCTGTAAATCTTTGCTAGAAGCAGTTGTTAATCTTGCCAGTACTGCTGCTAATTTTTCTCTCCTTGGAGATTTTAATTTGCACTTTGATGACCCCTCAGTGCTCATCACATCCGAACTAGCGTGAGACCTCACAGCCTTTCAACTGCCACAGAAGATCACGCGAGCGACTCATGTCAAAGGGCACCTCCTTGACCCCATTTTTTCTAATTTAGGGGACTTAAAAGGGAAAGATCCCATCCCCCTCCCGTGGTCGGATCATTTCCTAATCCCCTTTCTCTGGTCCCCACTAACTACCACATCACAAACCCAGTCTATACGTACCATAATTCGTCCTTGGTCTAAGCTCTCCCTAGACAATTGTGCTCAAGAACTGGGAAAGACCAGACCGAATCCCGACCCTAACCCAGTCGAAGCCAATGAAAGCTTTTGTAACTGGATACAGGAATCACTAAACGTGGTGCTCCCAAAAAAAAACGATCTAAAAGATAGGTGGACCTAAGAAGTCCCCATGGTTCTCCCCCGAACTACGCACTCTAAAACAGCGTTGTAAAAAATTGGAAAGGAGCTGGAGGAAAGACTTCTCACTCAATAAGAAGATGGAATACAGGGTGGCCATTGGCATATATAAGGCAGAAATAAAAAAAGCCCAGGCCTCCTACTACGAGGAAAAGATCTCGTTAGCTGCTAATTCCCCCAGAGAAACCTTTCTTATTGTAAAAAAGCTACTCAAAGCCCCCGCCCCTCTGGCCGTACCAGACACCTCGGGTCAGCACTGCAATGAACAGGCAGAGTATTTCTCCACCAAAGTACAGAACATCCTTAGGTGCCTGCCCCAGAGAGATTGTGATTGTGATATCATAAGCGAGCATATGGACCAGGGTTCGCATGCAACTGAACATTCCTTGGAGACCTTTGCGCCGCTGACCCAAGAAGCACTTTTAACCTTTCTGTCCTTGGTCAAAAGTGGGTCGCCTCTGGATCCGGCACCACCCAATATCCTGAAACTGATAGCACCAACAGTTGCCCCCACTATCACCGACCTGATTAATGCCTCACTTTCCACAGGTACGGTCCCCCCCAAGTGGAAAAGGGCTATGGTGAAAGCGTTGCTAAAAAAAACCAATTTGGATCCTGCCGATTTGGGCAACTACCGCCCCATCTCGCTCCTCCCTGGAATCAGTAAGATCGCGGAGAAATATGTCAACCACATGCTCTCCACTTTCCTTGAATCCCATGACCTGCTCCATCCCTCTCAAATGGGATTCCGCCCTCGCCAAAGCACTGTAACTGCCTTGTTGGCCGTGGTGGAAGAATCTAGAAAGATCCTTGATTCACGAGGGTCTTCAGCCATAATCCTCCTTGCCCTTAGCGTGGCCTTCGATACGGTGAACCATCGAACTCTGGCTCACCGTCTTAGGAGCGCAGGAGTAACCGGTACAGCACTACAATGGCTGCGATCTTTTCTAGATAAAAGATTTTTCCAGGTATTTGAAGGCGATACCACCTCAAAACCCATCCCCCTACAGTGTGGAGTCCCTCAGGGCTCATCGTTGAGCCCCACTCTTTTTAATGTTTACATGTCCCCGTTGGCAGATATTGTAGCCCCCTTTGGGATCCACATGGTAACATATGCAGATGACACACAGCTGGTTGTAGCGTTGAACCATGCAGATCAGAGGTCCAATGGCCTCCACTCCTGTCTTCAGGAAGTTTCCAAGTGGATGGGTCTGTCACATTTAAAACTTAACGGTGAGAAAACCGAGCTCATGATTCTCGGTAATCCTTTAAGCTTCAAATCAAGCACTATGTGGCCAGCGTGCATGGGCCCGGTGCCGGCCCCAAAAACCGAGATAAAGAGCCTGGGCATCTGGTTAGACCAGAACCTCACCTTCAAAGCTCAAGCTAGGAAGTCTGCTGCTACATGTTATGGCCTGCTCAGAATGGCCCGCAAAGTGAATACCCCTCCTACCCTTTCAAGCAAAAAAAACTGCTAGTCCAAACACTAATACTTTCAAGGATAGATTATGGCAACGCTCTATATTTAGGCGCCCCAAACTCAGTGGTCACAAAACTTCAGACTGTACAAAATTGTGCAGCTAGATTGCTGATGGGAGTCCCCAATCGCTGTTCAGCAAAGCCCGCGCTACACTCCCTCCATTGGCTTCCGGTGCAGGAGAGAATTAGCTTTAAGGCCCTCTGCGTTGTCCATAAGTCCCTGCAAGGGAACGGGCCACCGATCAATTCAGCCATGATTCACCCCTATAGGGCAAACAGAAAATTGCGCTCTGACGAGCTCCATCTAGCAGTGGTCCCCAGAATCAAGAAAGCCAGAAGTGGATGTCGGCTTTTTTCGTATAATGCCGCCAAGCTCTGGAACACTCTACCGCTGTATCTTCGCAGGGAATCTAACCATCTTGCCTTCCGAAAACAGCTAAAGACCTTGCTCTTCCCTTAGGGTTCTGTTTCCTCTATTTACTGCTCAGCGCTGGGATTCTCCCGGGTAGCCATGGGCTATACAAATGCCATTTCATTCATTCATAGATGGCTTATGGGATTTTCAGTGGTGCTTGGACCAAGCACACAAGGGTTTCAGTTGTAAAAAATGGACCTGCCTGGGCTGCACCGTGATATCAGATGCAGCAGTGTTTAGCTGGAGAGCAGTTTACTTTTTGTGGCCAAAACAGGACAGCAGGCCATAAATCCCGGGCCCTTCTGTTTTTTTAAATGATTATTTTTAACTAAACTCTTCGGGCAGGTGGGAACGCAAGAGGGCAGTTTTGAGTGTGAATTCGAGTTAACACATGAGTAAAAGACATTGTCATTTACAATGGCAATAGCTCTAACTGAAACAATTGCGAGACCTATTGCATTTTTAATGCTTGTTACCATTGCTCTCAGCTGTTGCTTTTTTTAGCTCCAACGCCTTTGAACAAATTGTCTCCTCCCACCGAGACTCAAACCCGGTTCGGCCAGCTTCAAAGACAAACGCTCCAGCTGTTACACCAGATCCTTTACCCTTGTCCCTGCGCTCCATACCAGTGCATGTGTTTAAACTCAGTCGACAGTTTAATCGTATAGTATCTCTGCCTAAAGCGAACTACTGGCACAACGTTTTTCCCCCTCGTTACCACCCACCAACCCTGCCCGCAGCCCCAACCTCCCTCTACTCTGGCCGGGTCTGGTGGCTCAGTGGATTAATGTTCCACTCCAGGGGCCTGTGTCCAACCTCATGGTCACAGGTTCAAATTCTGGTTGGTCGATAAAGTGAGTTCCATTGAGTTGGGTAACAACAAACATCTGTTATTCAGAGTGAAGATACCCTTCTGGGTGAACGTGCGCTTTACAAATACATGTTATGTTCTTTAGCCTCTAGTATGGTTTTAGTCCGAGGCTGTGCTAGGGCGCGTTTACTGTTCCAACTTTTGTTTTGTGCTCAGCATGACTTAAAGGCATGAGTTAGTGGGAAAAGTTGGCCTCGGGTCCGCCTTCTTGCAGCTCAAGATAACATTATTGTGACGGCAAGTGAAACAGCAAAATAACATTTTCTGCAAGGAAATGAATCGCTATTTCAATGCAAAAAATTGGCAAGCTGTGTTTTCTGCTCCAATCGCGTTTTGTAATGGGGTGATTAGGGGAGCAGTCGAAGGTTCGTTTGGCCCTGCTGGTGGGAGGACGAGGGGGTGAAGACCCTGGAACTAATATGGTTTAACCGAAACCTTGTTGAAGCGCACATGCCAGATTCTATCTGCTCTAAAATGTCAACATACTAATTAATGCAAGTAATAGGACCCTTTATAATGGAAGGTGGAATGACTTAACATGATGACATTTAAATATGTGGCTGCGGTTTGCACGTTTGTGGCACACTGGGGCATACTGAATTCTTGGACATGTCGTCCAACAGTGTATGAAAGTCCATCATCTCTGTATTTTAGCAAAACTGTTGCATTATGGGATTTTATTTAATAACTCATTGCATTCTGGGAGTTGTAGTCACCCTAATTAGGCCACGGTTCTAGATTGTTTTGAAGAAGTCTGCACAGGAATAAGAGATGCCAATGCCATTATCTATTAACAGTACTGCTAGGGATAGGCGAAACTCGAACCCGGTTGCCCAGCTTCAAAGACTACCTTCCCATTGGTTGCCTGTTCCTTTAGGACATACCTTCTCCTGGAAAGAGGGGGCGACAGTCAGCCCGTGTTGTTCCATAACCTATTATCGCCTTCTTGCCTGAAGCTTAGGCTGCGTCAACGGCGCTGCTCATTTTATTACGTGTTATTGTGTCCTCGGCACCGGGCGTATTGATTAAACAAAGGCTGTATACTTTCAAACAGCTTCTGACATTCAGATGTTGATAAAAATCAATATAGATTTTTCTGGCAAAATCAGTTCAATTATTTAATAAAAATAATCCTGTCTATGCCCCAGTGAATAATCCAACATGCAGATTGGTAGTTCGTTGTGGCGTCTGTTACTGCAGCATTGCTCGAGCGCTATATTAATCAGAGAAATGAATGTGTTAATATGGGGATTATACTTTAGAAAGTTAGCGGCATTTAAAAACATTTTTAGATAACGTAAGAGGGACATCTAAATTAGGTAGCATTTCAATGTACATCCTTTAACGAAAATGCATGGCTTAACAGGTCACACCCAGGGCCGGCCTTTAGCATGGGCGAGCTTGGACGTTTATAATTAGTGGTGTGCTGGTGGGTAGGTGAGCCTAGAACACTGATATACTGAAGATGAGTGATCTATAAGCACTGTTGCTGGAAATTTGTATTCTTCCTTCCTTCCTTCTTTTCTCCCTCCCCGTTTAAGTGATCAAGTGCTCAACTGTTCATCTGTTTAACTGTGTGGTGGCAGTAATAAACCAGGCAAACTCGAAACCCAGAGCATGATGGCTTCTAGGAAGTTGCGCTCAGGGCGTGTGCTCTCCTCCTCACCAAGTCACAAACTGAAAAGATCGTTTAGCGGCACTAGACAACTACAGCATCTCTGCTATAAATCCCACCCTGTTATAACTGGCTTCTTCCGTAAATTGCCCCGGATTCACCCTGAGGTGGCAGCTGTAGTCCAAGAAGGCCAGACTTTTAATTTTCATTCTGTAAAGCCTTCAACTTCCTCAACCTCCTCTTCATTGCCTCTCGCGGACTCGCTGGAACTCCAAGGGAGCTATGCGGGGTATCAGGTGCAGTCTAGCGGAGGGCCAAGACCTCTGGACCAGATTACCGAAAGAGTGGAGGATGGCTCCAGTGAGCAACCGTTTGTCGTACCCCCCGGTGCTCCTCTGGACTCTGACCTTCTTGCTAGCCAGCAGAGTCAGTCAGTCATTTTATCAAACAGGACAAAGCAGTCAAGGAATGACAGCATGATCAAGATTATACCGGTTGTTTCTCTAGCCCAAGCGGACCTCCATAAGGGATCAGGCAGGGTCGGCGAATCGGATGCTCGGCTTGGCGCTCCTATGGTGGAGAAGGCAAATCTATGTGAAGAGTCACCGCAAGGGGAAGATTTTACACTCCTGGACATTGACATTGAAGCTCAAAAAGGGGCTGGGGTGACCATTTTGACTGTAGGTATAAGGACAATCAGTTAATGAATGGTTACAGGGGAGAAAACACTCCAATCGTAAGCTCCTCTCCTAGGCGTCTCTCTTTGCCTCTCTTATACTGTAGTACAAGTCACCTGATTGGTACCTCTATGGAGTCTGCACATGATGTATTCTTGCCTGATCCTCAACAGAAATGGGGAAATGAGAGAGAGGGTGCTCCCTCAGAATATCTTGTTTGTATTGAAAAAATTTTAAACTCCATATTGTCCTTATTAGAAAAGTCTGTACTGAGTTCTGATCACATACTGGAAATGATTTCGGTAATGTTATTTGAAGTGCATAAGATAAATAAGTCGGTCACCACTAAACCCTTCCCCACGATTCCCTCCCAGATGGGAGAATGGCCGAGTGATAGGCCTGCACGACATTTTCCATCGGTTGAGGCGAGAGACGCCTCTGTACAGGCAGGAACCCCCTTTTGCTAGTGCCCCCATGGCTCCTGTATGTAATCTCGAAAAGGAAGAGTTATGTTTAAATATATTATTTGAGGAGGTTGAACTGAGTCCCCCTTTGGAGAAGCCCAACTTGAAAATCTTCCCTCTGTTTATGAAGGGTAGAAGGGGGGGCGCTGGAGAAATCGGGAAAATCAGGGGCCATGCCAAGCAAACTAAGCAGGTGGGGAGGGGGAGGTGCAAATCTCTCTAACTACCTCCCGGGTGTACTCCCCTACTCTGCTAGGGAAGAGGGGACAGAAAGTAGGTAAGAGGGATAGCCTAGTAATAAAACATGAGGGGGAAAATATAAAAAAGAAACATAAAAAAATGAGACGATTTTCTAAACGGAAAGCGTCTAAATTGCACTTTTCTCGAATTCTGGAAAACCAGAGTGATATCCACTTAATAAAGGAGAAGGGGGGCGCTGAAACATCACTAGCAGATGGCAACTCGAGAGAACTCATTAGAGCCTCCACGACATTAACTGGGAGCCTGGGAGACTCTGGACCGGGAGTACCTCCTCCAACTCAGTTGTCACAGTCCCTCCAAGTAATCCATCCTTCCTACAATGAGTTTGCGGTTCCACTGGGAGGGGAAATACAAATGGGTTATGGGGTCCCCCCACTGCAGACAGGGACTGGGGCCATAGACTCCAATGATCCCAGGGTGGGTGGAAACACAGAGGCAGGGCCCCAAGCTCTAATTAGCCCGCAGTTTGGGCTGAATAGAACCCATATAGGGACATCATTTCCATCTGATAGAAATATTGAGGCCCAAACTCTTAATATGGCTTCATATTTGAAAACCCAACACCACGGTGGGACACAAGTTGCCAGATTCACGGATAGGGTTCCTTTATGGATTCCCTGGAGAGATGCCCCAAAGAAAACCAGTGGGGTACAGACCGGCTTATCTCCCATGGTGGATTTTACCTGGCTATTTGACAATGAATCCACACCAGTAAACAGAGGTTATATTCTCAGTTTATTCTCGGAACTAGAGGCATTAAAGTTGATAGCAAGCAAGGATATTTTAAATGTGATGATTAATGTACATGATACTGTTCCATATTCTAGGGTCACCTTTTGCTCCCTGATAGTGGCCAATTTGGTCTTGAAAAATTGCGAACATTTTTTAAAACGAGGGCTCGATATAACATCTGTTAATAAATATGAGGAATACCAAAATGCGGGCCAAAAAACCCATTATTTGAAAGTTTCTAGGGCTACCAATTCAGTGGTGCTGAATGCATTGGGCCCCGATACTGAGTATCCTGTGGGCAATTCCAAAGATATAGTGGTTTCCGTGGACAGGAGGGGGCGATCAATAAATGTTGTGCCCAATGTGCCAGTTGTCTCTCAGGCCTTAGACATAGAAGATGAATCTGCCCAATGGAATTGGGTTGCAAGAGCCCTGAATAACAATAACACCCATCCGGAAGCAGTAAGGAGTGATTCGCTGAGGTAGCCTGGGTGGGCTACTCTTGTCCTGGAATATGGCCGGTTTGGATCCCAATGAAACAAAATTGAATTCTTTGAAAATTATGAACCCTTTAATTATATGCCTACAAGAAACATGGGGGCCGATTCCGATCTCGGCCGGTAGGGCACCGAATCGGATTCGGCTTTACCGGATCCGATTCGGACGCCCTGTTTCCGACCGATTCGAACACCCGTCCGCGCGAGCAAGTACGATGCGAGCGTACGCAAAATCCCCGACCGACTCGTTCCCGGCTCCGAACCGCTCCGACCGACTCGTACGGACTCGACTCGCACCACGCAATGGAGACGTTCCCCGACCGGGCAAGTACGATGCGCGCCTCGATCAGTCCGACCGACTCGCGCCATCCGGCTCGAAAGAGCAGTCGGAGCTGGACTTCGGGGGTCCGTGTCGGACCCCCCTGTACACCTAGCCGCGCGAGTCGCACACAGGGGGACCCATGGGTCCCCCCCACACATGCATGTACGGCGCGAGTCGCACCGATGCGTACACGCTGTAGGGGGCACCCTTGTTCGCGACGCACCCATTGAGTCAATGGGAGCCCGTGTACACGTCGTACGACCGGCTCCCATTGACTTCAATGGGAGTCCGACCGAATCGAGTCCGATAGCATGCATCTGCATCGTACTTGTTCGGTCGGACTGCCAGAGTCCGGTTCAGTCGGAAATCTCTCGAATCGGAATCGGCCCCACGGTCTTGCAAAGATTTTGAATGTGATGGATATTTTGTTTACTCTTGCTATGCTAGGCATTCAGATCGGGGTCATGCCAGTGGGGGGGTTTCGATTGTACTTAAAAATTCTATTAACTGGAACCAGAAGGTTTTTTTCCACCCCTCAAATCTATGTATATGTGCGAAGTTGGCATGTCTGGGAGAATCGGGCAGGTCCACCTCTTTCCTCGTTGCGAATATGTATATCCCCCATGGGAAAAATTCCGATCACTTTTTGCGTGCATTTTTCTCTTTTATTGATGATATAGTTATCAGGGAAGAATGCCCCCTACTGACATTAGTGGAGGATTTAAATGCCAAAATTTCGAACTCTGCATCAGGGATTTATGCAAATACAGACAAAGAGGAAATTTGGCACATTCCCGAGATTTCATTACCAAACAAAGTAAAAACAGATAAGCGGGGATTTGTTTTGCTTGAATGTATTAGAAGCTTAGATCTTGTTATTTTAAATGGGAGAGTGCCCGCTGACAAAACTGCACATTTTACCTTTCACTCACAACACACTCAGAGCCTTTTAGACTATGTGATTGTGTCCTACCAAATGTTTGGGGCTTGTGATAATTTCTTTGTCTGCCCGTCGATATGGAGTGACCATAGCATTGTAGGCATGACAGTGGCTTTTGATCTACCCACATTGGATCTGGGGAATGCTGGTCAGGGCAGGGCCTCCTTTAATAAAGCAAACGGACGGTCTTTTTGGACGCAAAAAACATCCTTGAAGTAGGCTCAATTGTGAAGATGGCCCAAGTAGAACAGCAGGGTTTAACTCACTTCAATATTATACCCTTCTTTGAGGCTCAAATGGAGAAGATTTGTAATTTAAGTTCTACATCTTCGGAACCTCGCCTGTGTAAACAGGAAACGTCTCATATGATTTCCTTAAAACAAGCAATTAATCATCTTGTCCGAAAACAGCATATACTTTTTCTCACTGACCGGCAGCGGGAAATCGATCGCCTTAAGCGAATGAAAAGACGTATTATGCTTTGTGAAAAAAGAAGGGAGCTTGATGACAATTGGATTGGGCTGAGGGAAGCCGTACGGGCCAAAGACACAAGAAAGTATTGGCGCTTGATCGCGGAATACTGCGATTCAAGGCAGAGGGCACTACCCATACCAATTCCAGAAAAGGACTGGGTGGATTACATCTCCCTATTATATGGAAACAACAGCCCAGTTTCATCTGTGATGACATATGGGGTTAAACCCGCGTCTATTGAATTTACTGAATTTGGCCCCCGTCAGGAAAGGATGTGGTAGGTTATATAAAGAATGCAAGAACATCCGGCGCACAAGGGCCGGATGGAATCCCGATTGCACTAATTAAAAAGGAACCAGAAGTGTGGGGTGATTTTTAGAGCCACTTTTTAAACATTGCTTTTTATGAATACAATACCCCCTCTTGGAAGGGGAGCATTATAGTCCCCCTGTATAAAAGGAACGAAAACGGTACCGACTAGTTTTAGACAGATTGCCCTTCTGGATGTCTCAGGCAAATTATTTGAAAAAAGCATAATAAGCCATCTTCAACAATGGGTTTATGATCAGAACATCCTTCCCCCGGAACAAGCTGGTTTTAGAAAGAACCATGGCACCTTGGATAATATAGCGGTTGTTCAGACAATTGTAGAGAAATATATTTTTGTCCGAGGAATGCCAATATACACAGCTTTTATTGATTTTTCCACGGCGTTTGACAAAGTGGACCGTCAAACTCTGTGGAGAAAACTTGTTCTCCTTGGCATACCATATCATCTTTTGGGTCTGATTATGGAATTGCATACAGACACGTGGTGCCGGGTTCTGATGGGAGGTTCGCAGGGGCTATCATGTAAAATTAGAACGCACAATGGGCTCAAACAGGGTTGCCTATTGGCACCACTTTTATTTTCCCTGTATATTGATGATCTCCCCGGCACTCTGAACACGGTAAGGGGGGATGCCCCAAAAATTGGTACAATGTCCGTTGGCTCTCTATTATACGCAGACGATGTTGCCATATTCGATCTAACGCCTATCGGCCTGCAACGCCGGCTAGATGCCTTAAGTAAATATGCAGAGGCTCACTTCTTGAAGATTAATACCGCAAAAACCAAGATTTTGGTATTTCGTAAGAAGGGGCTTAGAATAAGGAGCAGTTTAAGATGGGTGCTTGGTTACGAAAAATTAGAACTGGTTGACTCGTACCTATATTTGGGGAAGGTTTTTTCCAAAACTGGCCGAGATTTGGAACATATTAAACATTGTGTCAGTAAAGCTGTCTCCCAGGCAAGTGCACTAAACAGATTTTATAAAACTTACGGGAGACGCCACTTTGGCCATGTTTTATCTGTTTTTAAGGTCAAAATCCCTCCCTCGTTAATATATGCTTCCGAGGTGCTGGACATGAATTATTGGCTTTCTTTCGATAAGGCGGAAGGGCGAATCCTGCGGCAAATTTGTAATTTAAACACCTTGGCAGCCCCACATGCACTGCACCTCGAATTTGGATTAGTTTCGTCCTTTACCCTATCCTTGGCTGCAGTTCTTAGGTGGGGTAATTCCCTCCTTTCGGGGGAGGAGGGCACACGCAGTGCCGCCCTGAGAATAGAAATTTTTGACACACAAAAAGAACAATCAATGTTTTTTAGGTCCTTTGTATGTGCAAATGATACATTTGGCCTTAGTTTGAATTCTGCTTCTCCTATGTCCAAATCTGTACTGAAACAACTTCTAAAGAAGTTTAGATCCCCTATTAGTTTGGCGAGAGACGTAGCCTCCAGCCAGTCCAGGTCCAGTAATGAGGTGGTCATAGGGAGTGCTTTGGGGAATAAACCACAGCCTTATCTAACTTGGAATATCCCTCACGGGATTAGAAGGCTGATACTCCTACTGAGATTTAATTTGCTGCCGCTAAGAGATGTTACTGGTATCTGGGATAAAACACCTAGAGAGAAGAGATGTTGTGAATTATGCCAGCTGCAAATCCAAGATCTTAATCATGTGCTTTTTGTATGTCCAAAGCTGCAAAGTGCTAGGCGATTGTTTTTATAGCCAGTTTTAATTAATTATAATATCCACTCTGCCCAGGAGGCACGATCTTTGGTTCTGTCACCTCCGAATGAAATGGTTTGTTTTAAGATATATCAATTTTTTAGAATATTTTTGCCTATTTATTAGGAATTCCTTTCATTGCCTTATGTATTTATAGCACTATTTGCACATTTTTATTATGTCGATAAATGAAATGTTCCGGTTGGTTACTTGTCTGTATCATGTATTTTAGCACTACTTGCACTCCTCTCAGTATGTTTGATATAAGAACTTCCATAGCAATGTATAAGGAAGAATTTTGTATTGTACATAAAGTTTGTCTCTTTTTTTATCTGATGATGTATTTTGTGGACCTCCGTAGGAGTTCCATAACAAAATAAAATCTAAAATTGAAATTGAATTGGTGGCATCTGTGATTGACTCCGCAGGTTCCATTATTATAAGTTCTCAAGGGTATCAAGTAATGGTCTGACTGTATAGCTAGTCAGACACTGCAGGAGTTGACAATCTCAGAGTCCACGTGTGAAGGATACACATGTTGCTGCTGGCAAACCATCTTGCAGAGCACCACTTGTAATGATTTTCAGCATTTAAGGCATTTCAATAATCTTGTATTTATGATTAAAGAGAGGTATTTATTTGATTTGTAGGAAAACTTAGCCATTACATTACTATGTGTTCAAATGATAAGTCTCTCCTTTTAAACATCACATTTGTGTTGGTCAATTCGCTGTAAACCCAATTCATTTCATTGCAAGCCGTACCTGCACTCTCTCAGGGGACTTTTAACTTAGTAAATACTTACTGTACCAATGCGCACGTAAACAAGGCTATCTCTCTCGTTATAGCATTCTGTAGTTCTTTGGGGTGTTTTTTGAGAGAGTTCCTTGTGAGAATCCTTTGTTGCCAATATTCTAAGGGGTGCATGGAGCTGGGGACATTAAGGTTATTTCAACAGCAGCACCCCTGTCATCTTGCTTCAGCCTTGTCTCGGTCCGGTGCTCATTTCTGTTTGATTTGCAAGTTTAAAGCGGTTTTATTCAGCCGCGGCCCGTGCAGGTAAGAGCGGTGGAGAGGTGGTGCCGGGTTGGGGAGATTCAACAGACGACCACGAGGGAAAATTAAATAAATAAATTTTCCCTCGTCGTTGTCTGTTGAAATCCCCCCCACCTGCCCCACCGCCCCACGGCTATTACCTGCTCATGCCGTGGCTGGTTTTATTCCTTCATTATACCGTGGGCGATGTTTTGAACATCCCACTAGCCCCCTGTTTGCCCTTCCTTCATCCTGTCATCCCTGCTGACACACACCAACAATTATTCAAGCTAGCCTGGCTGATGAAGGGTGTTACCCAGAAACCGGTCTCAGGATGATTGTTTCCAGTTCAGGGAAGACCTGGCTTGGCAGTTCGGGCTGGACTGTTCCCATGAGGCACAGGGTCAATACTGATTTGCATATATCTGGGTCTGAACTGAGGTGGCGAAGTGAGCTAAAGAATGGTGATGGATTCAGCCCAGATCTGTGACTGGGGTTGAGTGTCTGAAAAGTTTCAGAGCTCTGTCCATCATCTCCTTGTGTTTGCTTTGTTCGCCCTAAGTTGGCAGGGTATGCCCAGAAGTGGGTCCCTTGCTCACTTTGCCACTGGATTCAAGCTAGCCTGGCTGATGAAGGGTGTTACCCAGAAACCGGTCTCAGGATGCTTCTTTCCAGTTCAGGGAAGACCTGGCTTGGCAGTTCGGGCTGGACTGTTCCCATGAGGCACAGGGTCAATACTGATTTGCATATAGCTGGGTCTGAACTGAGGTGGCGAAGTGAGCTAAAGAATGGTGATGGATTCAGCCCAGATCTGTGACTGGGGGTGAGTGTCTGAAAAGTTTCAGCGCTCTGTCCATCATCTCCTTGTGTTTGCTTTGTTCAACCTAAGTTGGCAAGGTATGCCCAGACGTGGGTCCCTTGCTCACTTTGCCACTGGATTCAAGCTAGCCTGGCTGATGAAGGGTGTTACCCAGAAACCGGTCTCAGGATGCTTGTTTCCAGTTCAGGGAAGACCTGGCTTGGCAGTTCGGGCTGAACTGTTCCCATGAGGCACAGGGTCAATACTGATTTGCATATAGCTGGGTCTGTACTGAGGTGGCGAAGTGAGCTAAAGAATGGTGATGGATTCAGCCCAGATTTGTGAAAGGGGGTGAGTGTCTGAAAAATTTCAGCGCTCTGTCCATCATCTCCTTGTGTTTGCTTTACACACCAACAATACCATCATCATCCTGAGGCAGCTAAGGTATCTCTGATTTAGGTGAGCTGGGGGAGGCCCGGAAATATTTGTGTTCAGGGGCCAGTCACTGCTTAGCCAGGGACTGACCAGTGTACACAAAAGGGGCCGCTGTTGCCTCATTTAATTCACTACCATCAGCAAGGGTGCCAAATTTCTGTCTTCCCAGGGAGCTATCTTAGCAAAGGCCTGCTCTGGTCACACCACACACATTGTGTCCTCCATTATGGCATCACATGAAATTACATCACAGGTCCTTTGGTCACAGTGGCATCACAGGAAAGGGAGTTTTGGTGATATTTGACACTTATGGCATCACAGGAAGCGTCTACGCTCTATAAGGCCCTATAAAGTCCTCCTGGGTGTAGTTTACTATGAGTTAAACATCTCAGTGAGGAAACCCTTTCATTTTATATTTGGCCACATTCTTTTGTTAGGGATTCTTATTTGTAAATTAATCACATAGGTTGCATATTATAAGGTGTTATAATTCTATTTGCAACACATTATAAGGTCTTACTGTTATAAACAGTATATTGATGATTGTTATCTGCCTGACTTTTTAGGTTTTGCCTGCACAGTGCCTGCACAGTGCATGCACTGTGCTTGTTTGGTTTGTCCTCCACCTTTACCTAATTTCCCAGTGGCTGCACACATTTCAAGCTTCCTTGTCGGCTGCATGTTTTCTTTTGTCCTCCACCCTTTACCTAAAATCCCCATTTTATATTACCACCAGTTACTGCACAATATATTGCCATTCTCAATAAGCAATTCATAACACTTTTACGGAGTTTCAGCAACTTATATTGCACAACTGCTCACCAAGCTAAAATATACAACAAAAAACATAATATTAATCATATATGCGTAACCTATTGCATTTGCCAATGCTTGTTTAATTTTTACCATCCTATTCATTTGTCAGGCAGTGAGAGTTACAGTCCTAAATTTGACTAGATTTGCTGTCATTCAGAGGTCATGGCAACTCACTTATATATCAGAATACTTGGTGACATTTCTTTTAATAGTATGGATTGACAGCGCCGCTAACGCCAAACAATTATGTGAGAATCACAAGGATAGGGTTCTGGCTCCCTCCACATGTTAGGAGCCAGGAGTATGTGTTTTTATCGGGCAGAAATTGTGTGCTTCCCCAAAAAAGTGCTTGCCTTTCACAAAGCTGTGATCATTTTGTTTATTTATCGAGCTACCTGAGGTTGAATCTTTAGGGACACACATGACATTGTAATGCTAATAAAGTGTCTTAGACAATTAGGTAATTAATGGTGTTTGTCTCTGGCTGCAGCACAGCTGGACGGAGGATAGGTATTACCCTATGCCATTCTTTTAAAGCCAGATCTATTGGCATTGCCAATGCTTGTTGATAACAAGTGGTCTAAACCCTTTTCTTTGTTCCAGTTAGAGAGATGGACAAAGACATAACCTGAGAGTTAATGTTTCATGCTTATAACCACAAATACGGTAGGGAACATTTGGAACAATGTTTTTATGCTGGCCGTACATGTCTAAATTCCATTAAAGGACAACACAAAAAAACTAAATATGAGCAAAGTGATGTGCTTGTTCCTTTTAACAAAGGGTACGAGAGGTAGTTTGACAATTTCTTTTCAGAAAAGCTCCCCACAATGTATTCTGAGTGGTTTTTAGTATTCAATTTGTCATTGCCCTTATAAAAGACATAACTTTTGTCTGTTTTTAGCTACAAGTTCAAAGTGCCCCTGAGAAGTTGAAGAGTCCCATAAACCTTGTAGCTGAACGTGTACATTGTATTATGTACATAACTAGTACAGGGAGATCATCTAAAGTGGCTTGTTGCAAGTACATGCCAAACAGTTTAGCTAATGGAGTTATCATTGGCAAAATGCATTGCATAGTATCTGACCCAAAAAAGAACATTAATTTTAGTGATGTTTGCTGCAAATTAAAGTTGCATCAAATTTCCAGGTGGGTTGAAGAATTCGGTAGATGGAAGATTTTCCTAAATAAATTACACTATGTTCTAGAAAGAACACAGTGGGGCATATTCCCAAGGACTTATCGTCGAGTTAGCGGCACTTTATCGCAGCCAAAGTGGCGATAAATTTATCGCACCATTCACAAGCAGGTGCTAACAGCTGACATCACCAGTTTTTCTGCGATAGCAGCCGCAAAAAACATCGCCACAAATGATACCGGCAACTAACGCTAATGATATGCAGAGTAGGCGTTCCCGTGCAAAAATCTGCGAAAACACCACTTCGCAACATTCTCAATGACCAGCCAGATTGGCGATAAGATTCAAAAACATGCGATAAGGCGCGTTAGCAGCAGGGATTTAACACCTGCTCTTACCTGGTGTTAAGTCGGACGACAACCTGCACCATGAAAGGGAGCCCAGCCCACAGCCACACCAGAAGAACAACAGATGCCATGGAGCTACTGATCATGCAGCTCGGAGCCCCAAGAGGGCCACAACACCCACCGCCACCACCCCCAGGCCCGCCACCCCCAGGACTCCCCGGACTACCACACCGGCAGTGGGGTATGTGACGTGCTAGGCCCCTTTGATTGGCAGGGTCACATGTCCTGTGACGCCTGTGCTGGATGGGTGTGGTGTGGGTCTGAACGAGCCCTCAGGGAATGGCTGTGGCATGCTGACGACTAGACCAGTGATCAGCAGATCAGTACAGGGACGACCTGGGACATTTAGCGTTGTCCCCCCCCCTGTAAGCCTAAGCGGAGTGGACTGTCCTGGCGTATGGCAGGCCAGCGTAGGGTTGGGAACAATGAACCCGGGGCTCTGGGCGTGCTCCAGTTCTGGGCTGGACATGGAAGCAACTGATGGAAGTGTCCCTGTTGTAGTGACTACGCCACCCGGACCGCAATCGGCACTGTTGCACCCTGTCACTCAAGTTTCACGACATGAGCAACATGGACGTCAGGGGGAATCTCTCACCCTACATTCAACCATACTCACATACCTGAATGATCAAAGGCATGACACATCTGTGCGATTCTGAATGTTTAATTCACATCCAGTGGAGTGTTGCAGCTGGAGCAGTACAAGGCCATGCAAACCCCACTTCACATTATTGGCCCGTGGAGGGCCAGCCAGAGTCCTTCAGGGAATGACAAGTACATCGGAAGGGGAAGAGTTCAGTCCGCAGTCTGATCGCTCGGTCATTGGTAACCAAACAGGAGATGGCAGTCCATGTCGAGGTCCAAGGTGAGTGTCGTAGAGTGTATCGGGGGACAGTGGAAGCTGATGATGCACAGGGCAGGACCAAGCAGAAACCCGCCATTTTGTGGAGATGAATGCTACTGCCTCCTCCTTACCAGTAAGGTTGGTTCACCCGCATCTTCGTCCTCTGATGGCACATGTGCCTCACACGTGGGTGGTGGTTTGCCTGCTGCACTGTGAGGCACTGAGACATCGGGGGGCGAAGATGTGGATGTAGAAGCTGCAGCAACACTCATCTGAGCAAGGCCTTGAGGCAGCAATGCCATGACGATGTGCTGTAGGGCATTGAAGGCCCCAGCCACATCCCGCTGGTGTGCAGCCATGGCAGCCATCCTGTCCGCCGCCATCCGCACCATGGTCTCCGTGAGCCCCCGCATCTGTCCCTACTCCCGGTAGACATCGCTGGAGCCACTCTGACTGGACAGTTGTTCTTGTTTCAGTATCATGACTCCAGCGATGTCAGCCATGGATCGCTGGAGAGCATGGAGCGGACTGTGGGTGTCCGTTAGGGACTGAAAGTGGTCCCTGATGGGAATCAGACACCCATGTATGGCATCAAGTTTGGCTGCCATGAGGTCGAACCCCACCCGCACCTGATCAGCCACCTTCTCCTGGTACTCCTTCACATGGCGTTGAAAGGCCATGTGTTGTTCGTGGGGGTCCTGGGAGTCAGCCGTGGTGGTAGGTGCTTACTGCTGTGTGGTCTGTGCAGGGGGTGGGGTTCCCTTGATGCAGCTGGGCTGGCCTGCTCCTGGGCGTGGGGTCCTGAGGGTGTCCATGAGCTGTTGGAGGGCGTCAGGGTCGATGGTGGTGTCGTCCTCTTCGTCATCAGTGAAGAGAGGTTGGGTCTGCTCTGCAGGAGGTGTTGGTTCTCCCTCTGCAATGTGAAGGGTAGATGCAGTTTAACATTGTGTTCACTAGTATGTTGACGCATAGTACAAATTTACATACAGACTGCATGACAATGTACATTGTGACTGTTTGGGAGGAGCTGCCTATTTGATGCAGGACATTGGACATTTCGACAACATCACGGATGTGTGTTTGTACTTGTACATGTTCATCCCACGTTTCCCTGCTATGCCAAATGTGATTGGCCAGTTTCTACACACAAGCGGCACCACTTGGGTCCTCTGTTCTGAATGTGTTGCAGTTCATACCACATTGCTGTCAATGTTGATGTGCTCTGAATATTATGTGTTTGTGCTGCATTTTGGGAGAGTCGCCCCTGCAGCTCTGATTTGGCTGGCCCTTATCCCTTTCAGGCGGTGTTCCTTGACTTCTGTGCTTCTACAGTGCTGAGATGTTGCATACTTGGGTAAATTGGGCTCTTGGTGGGAGTTGGGACTGTGGTGCATGGTTTGTCCGCAGGGGGGTGGGGGTGGTGTGTTGTTGTTGTGTGTTGTTGAGGTCAGGGGTTGTTTGTGCAGGTGGATGTGTCAGAGTGTGACCTGCTCCTTTACGGATGTGGTCCACACTCAGCCACCTCAGTGTCGTGGCGTGCAACATGTCATGGTATATTGACTGCAGCCATGCTATTCGTCATGCAGTGTCACTTGCATTGCCAGTGTGGCTCACTGACACGCCGCTTTGCTGGGTTCGGCACATGTGCATGGCTTTGTTGTGAGATTAGTGATGTGTGGGGAGCGCCCCCTCTGTGCACATTGTGGACGGGGGCCCACTTGCTGTTTCTATGTGTGCTGCAGTATGCCAAGGAGATCAGGGGCATGACCCTGAGTCATTGTGGGTGTGCAGTGTGCTATTCTTGATTGTGCATGTGTGCCATTGTGCCCATCTCCCCCCGTCCCCCCAGTCCCTGGTGGTTACTCACCCTGTTGTTGTTGTGTCCGGTCATGTTGAGCAGTGTCCGGTCCCCCAACTCCTGCCACCGTCTCCCCACTGATGACTGTGGACACCATTTCCTCCATCTCCTCCAGCTCCTCCTGTGGCGCTGGACTCCCACCTCCAGTCTGCATTGCTGCCTTCTGTTGTTGGCTAGTTTCTGCTTGGTTTTGCGTTTCACATCATTCCAGCGCCTCTTGACCTCTTCCATTGTCCTCCTCAGCACTCTGACTGCATTCACCTTGTCCAGGATGGACTGCCATGTTGCATTTTTGGTTGCCAATGACACAGTGGTGGTGACGAACAGTTGTTGATGTGTTCTACCACCTCCGTGATCAGGATCCTGTTTTCCTGCGGACTGAACTTCGTCTTCCTCTTCTTCTTGTCCTTGCCCTTCCCTGTCCCCGGGGTCCCAGGCTGGACCTCCGTGGGGCTTGTGGGGTTCTGGCCGTCCTCTGTACCTGCTCCGGCTGCCTCCATTGTGCTTCGCTGTGGTTCGGTTTTTGTTGGTGTTATTTTTTCTGCTTTTATGGTGATTTTTCCCGCCTGACGTGTGATTTGCAGGCCTGGCGCTGCTTTTCGCAGATTGTCTTATCGCGATTGGGCCCATCGCAATTTTTTTCACGTTCGGCTTTGGATTTATATCGCCATCCCGATGAGTTACTCGCGGTCATTTTCCGCGTTGTCGCGAAACTATCGCATGTTACCGCCATGTTGGGAATAGGACGTTAACACGGTGTTATTTTCCCGCGATAGACTGCGATGTGAGGAGTTGCGTTAAGCGAATTTGGCGATAGTTAACACACGTTCTTGAGAATATCCCCCAGTGTAATTTATTTAGGACACATTTTACCTGGGAAGGCAGCCAAGCCACAATCAACAAGTGGAAGTACTTTAGAATTTATTACTGATGTAGGGGTTTTATTGAATGGATTCCAGATTTTTATAAAGGTGACAGATGGCATAAAACAGAGAAACAGTTTTAAGTAGACCCCATGTTCATTCGGTGATTCTTAATCATTCAGTAAACATTGATAATCCATCTATATTCCTAAATTACATCATTTCTTATGTTTCTCTACTCCAGCATCTCCAACAAACCACCTGTTCATTTTGCACATTTGATTACTAAACATCAAGACTACAGATTACTGTGTGTTGAATATTATTGTATTATTGATGTAATGATTATTCCGGGCAGCCATGGGTTTCTGCAGGCCCTATGCTCTATTGTCTAAAATAATTTTGTCAGCTGAATATTGCAGGGATTGAAGACAAAGAGTGTCTAATTTTGATGAGTGAGAACCTTGCACTTTGATGACACCTGGAAGGTCTGCTATTTACACATTGAAAAGCAGCAGACCCAGCATGCAGCCTTTCTTTAACCCTCTGTTGATTATTATTTTTCTTGAAACGTCACTGTTATGTACTAATTTTATCTGAACTCATGTGTTACGATACAGTGACTGGATGCCCTACAGCAAAGAAGGAGGGATTCCCCATCTAGGCAACTTTCACCATAACATAAAAAACAATTTACTCAATTGAAGGCCATTGGGTGATCAACAAACAAACTAAATTTTTTGACTTTCAGTGACTCACTGATTAGCATCAACAGAGCAAGTATATTGTCAATATGTTGCCGCTTGCTCTGAAGACTGTGTCAATGGAATTACATATTTTGATTAAGCCCAAAATTCCAGGTCCTTTAGTCAAATTTGGCATATTGCTTGGCTTCCACATAAAGCAATGCAATCATTCGGTAATTTGATGCTTGCATAGTATCAACTTTTTTAGGTCTTGGCTAGACAGTGCATGAGCTGTCTCGAAGAGACATGTAGTGTTCAATCTGTGAGCTTCAACCTGCCCATAGGCTTTCCATTTGCTTGCTCCATCGCCACTCTGAAATTTTTTGTCCCCATTTGTCATGCCATGAATACGTAAATAACCAAACAAGAGTTCCTTCAAGGAGACAAAACAGAAATGAAAAAGCAACGACACCAACCTGGTCATGGAAGGGAAAAGTTTTTCTTTTTAAGTAACCCTCACCCAACAGGGTTACCTTTTGGTGGCATGCTTCATCATAGGGTTCATCCCTAACCTGCTACGGAAAGAAGCGGGCTACGACCAGTGGATACGCGGGAACACTAATTTTGTGATGTTCCTATAAATCTATGCTGGTTGGGATCGTATGGGAATGGGTTCTTTAATGCATAAAAAGGATAAAAATACTAGTGGGAAAAGGTTTAATTTATTCACTTCCCTAGATGATATGATTAAAAAATGGGGATGCTCGGAAACTACTAGGGTATATGACCCACCGTTTCCCTGGTCAACTAGTTTCAAGCTCTACCCCAAGGCTTTTCTTCAGGACCTAAAGGGGTTGCTGCTCCCACTCCTATAGTCAACTGATCTCTAAGTAAATAGCAAATAAAGAATTGAAATAAAGGGAAAAAAATACAGCATCAAATTAGTCTGTTCTCAGGTTTTCTAAATCAATATACAGGTTGGGGAAGACAAAAAAAGAGTCATTAATAATATGCACGGCCCATGGGCCTTATACCAGATTTGTTCTTTATGTATTCTAATAGTGATTGGGCTATATATTTCTCAAAAACATGTGAGCACACTGTGAAATGTGATAATGGAAAAGAAAGAACATGGACGTACATTACACAAAACACAAAACACACACTCATATTGTACTAGATCCCAAATGGAAACCATACACAACTAGGAGACATTACAAACCTGAAAGCGACCATCTTCAGGCCTCATGAGTCCAAATCGGGGAAGAAGGGACGCCTGTAGTCAGACCTTCATCAAGGCTACTCCCTCACTGGGGAAAAGAGCCCGTTCGCCCGTGGCTCCAGAGATACCGGAGGGGCGTGGCAGGTTGATTTTTATGCGCAGACGCGAAGCTGTCGTCAGCGTCCTAGTGGTGGTAGCGGTGTTAGACTGCTAACCCGCTAGTGGTGTGTCATACTCACTCCCTATTTTAACTGAGGTGCGCTCAGGGAAACTGGGTTCGCGCCTTGGCTGTCTAATACTGATTGCTCATTCAGTGTCCGTTTACCAGAAAGGAATACAGTGAAAAAGGGTAAAGGACACATAAAACAAAAGGCAAATAGTACAAAACTAATAGTAAAAAGGCGGCTCAGCACTTTGTAGAAAGAGTAAAAGATATCGGTAATTCGGTTGCAGCACCATGTATATTAAGAAAGATTGGGAAGAAACCTGTTGGAAGTAAAACTAGTTGGGAAGGAAACTAAGTTGGTAACAAAACACCCCCATCAGTATATTGGAGTCTGGTGCGCGGATTTCAAAGGATGTTGTTGGAAATCGACTAGTTGTTGTGTGCTGGACCTCGAGCAAGGCGATGGGTATAAACCCATAGCACGCCGGGTAGTTGTTGTACCAAATGGGGTACTACCACAATAGTGCACTGTCCAACTCTTGTTAAGGGTGCTGTATGGGGAAGTCCAAAAGTTTATGGAGAAGCACTGGAGTGGATTGTAGGGTGTGCGGAGTAGTCAGGGGGAATTATCCAAAATTATCCACATAAATACTCTCCACACCATGCCACATATTTCCCCTCAACATAATTTCACTCAACGCCACAGAGATGGGTGCCACACAATGCAACTAAACACATTTCCATTCTGCACCATATAATTCCACAACAAACCACATAATTCTACTCCACAACACAATTTCACTACACACCACATACATCCAATCCACACCACAGAATTCCACATCATGCCACAAAATTCAACACCACACCACATAATTCCACTCCACTACATGCCATTCCAAAACACACAATAGCAGTCCACATAATTACACTCCATGACACATAATACCACTCCATATAATTCCAGTACACTCAATACTACACAATTTCACAACAAACAATTCCAATCCAACCCACATAATTCCACTCCACATACATCCACTCCACTACATGACACATGACTAAAAGACATTGTGATCGACAACGGCAATAGTTCTCGGATTGCCAAGACCTATTGGCTTAGCCAATGCTGGTTATATATTAGATGTAATATAGATCCTTCACCAGAAGATGGAGCAATCTGTGTTTCAAAAGTGCTGTGGTATAGGATGGTAAGAATGGGAGCCCAAAAGTCAATTTAAGGCTTAAAAAGTACATTGCATTGGTAAGGCCATTAGGGCTCGGAGCTCCATCAGATTTTGATGATTTAATGATACTCAAAGCTAAAGTGGGTCAAGGGAGTCTTCAGCAACAGTTGATCCCATCCATCTGAGTCATTGACATATAACATCTCAATATGTGCAGTCCAGCTTTGCTCAGAGATAGAGTTGCCTGCCTCAGTTGAGTATTGTAAGTCAAGCTTACTTATAAATTGCCAGAATTTTCTTGAGCATTTTGACCCATAGAGCTGTGTTGCTTATAGCAATTTTCATTCAGAGTGATCCCTCCTAGCTTCCCAAACCTGTGGTTTATAATGTTTCCTTGGTGTCCTGGATGCTGTCATTTATGGACAATTATTGTGTAGGCTTTACATTTTTCTTGGTTTTCTCTTTAAAACCCTTTTCTGCTTTTTTAAGGTTTGATTGTTCCATACCTTATAAAATGTGCCTCTTATGGGTAAATACACTCTGTGCTTACAAGAAATAGTACCCAGATGTTGGGCCTGATTTACTAAGGGCTTGCAAGGAGTTGTAAGCCCTTAACTGGGATTTACCAAACTGCACTAAATCACCTTGCGTGGCTCAACGTGGTTTAGTCAATCCAAGGTAACACAAGGCAGTGCTGTGCGAAGATGGGATGTGCCCATCTAACCACCCAGATTTTTTGCTTTTTGATCACCTGGTATTCAGCCTTTTTCTGTGGAGGAGCCTCATAACCTGTGACTCACCCACGGTAAACTCATGGTAAATGGACTGCTCTTGTGTTTAGCAACATTGTCCATCTTTTAAGATAAGGCTGCTGCTTCGCAGCAAGGGTAAGCGGCTCCTGGCTGGTTACAAGTGAATACATGTGCACACATGTGAGGGCTGCGTGTGGGAAACTCCTGTTGTGCTCAACCCGGAAACTGCGCACAGGTAGCCTGGCGAAGAAAGGGACTTGCCAAGATTGGATATTGGCCTGGGTTAGCCCTCATAATGTTAGTGTACACTCATAGAGAAATTCGGTGTGGTCTACTGTCTTGTCTGCAGTGACACTCCATTGTGCACCTACGGGAGGGCTGCCTAAGAGTAATTGCACTTCCCTGTGGCCAATAGAGACCAGTGACACCTTGAATTGGGGCTTAACCTGTGTGGGAAATGAATTCTGCAAGTTCCAAGAAGATATCTGTACAGTGTATGGGTCATCAAGGAATGTCAAATGTTTCTGGCTCAGCTCAGGGTCAGAGCCCAGGCCTTTTGTCACCCTTCTGTGAGGGAGAAAATGGCAAAGTCAATTTGGCACCCTGCCTGGGTGCCATGTCAGCCAGCTCTGCCTGAAAGAATAGGTAAGGCACCCCTCTGGCAGGTCTCACAGCCCTAAGGCAGGGTGCACTATGCCACAGGTGAGGGCATGTCTGCATGAGAATATATGCGCCTACAATAGTGAGGTCCATTCCTTTATATTGTAAGTGCAAGTGAAGCTATAAAGAGTACATGGGCTGGAAACTCAACAACTCGAGTTCCCCAGCACCATGATGGCTTCACTGAACACAGGAGTGCTTTGTACCAAACTACTCCTCTCAATAAAGCCACACTGATGCCAGTGTGGAATTTATTGTACCATGTACCTAGAGGGCACCTCAGAGGTGCCCTCTGAAAACCTGCCAACCCTCCTGTGGTCTCTGACAGTCTGTCGGCAGCCAGCCACCACCAGACATGTTTCTGGACCCATGGGTAGAGAGCCCCTGCTCTCTGCGATCAGAAACAATGCACATCCTGGGCAGTGGTGTCATACTTCCTTTCCCAGGATGGGCCAGTGCTCTAAGAGGGAAGCTTCAAATGCCTTCCATGTTTGTAATGCAACCCCCAGCCTCTGCTGCTAGCAGCAGATGACAGTCCCCAGTTTACACTCCCACTTTGGGCTAGAAAACCAGAGTGAAAACTTAAGAAGAATAGGAGGTGTCCCCACCTTTGCCAACTCCACCCCTAAGGTGGGGGAGGTGAGGTGAAGTGTATCTTTCAGTCCTTGCCATCTTGAAGATGCAGGGACCCCTACAATCAGTGCTAGGTCTATGCCCCCTCCCACAGGATGGTGGCATAATTAAGGATGTAGTCACCCCAGGTAAGGTGCCCATTGGCCCTACCTGCTACTCCCCTAAAATGCCCCCTAAATTTTGTATTTTGTTGGCTTCCCCAGACCTAGAAACTAGATCTGCAGTGAACTTAAAAGCAAGAAGATGACCCTGCAGAGATCAATTAAAAAGACGACTGCCTTGGCCCCAGCCCTACCGACTTATCTCCAACTTCTGCAAAGCTGCGACCAGTCTTGCAGCCAGTGACCTTTGAAAACCCTGAGAGGACTACTGCCTTTGAAAAAGACTCCAATCTCCTGTGGACAGTGGACCTGTACAAGAGAAACAAGCTCCAAGGACCCCCGGATCCAGTGGAACCGCATCTCCTATCCACTGTGCACCCGACGCCCATGGCCTGAGTCTGATTGGCTCACCTGTGCAGTGAAGTCTCCCCGGTGATCCTAACCTCCATTGGCTGACCTCTCCTGCCCTCCACAACTGCGCCTGCAGTGTAAATCCTGACATTCCTCCCGACCAGCTCCGGTAAGAAGACTCCGATATCGAAAGGCACCCCTGCACCTGAAGCCCCTGGTCCTTGGTGAGCTGAACCGATGGTGCCCAATTACAGTCCCCAGCACACGCCATCAAGTTTTAAGAAAACACACAGTAATATGCAATAGTACACGCAATTCAGAAACACAGTAGTCAAATTCTTCCTTTCTTTATTCTTTTCCTTGTTTTTTCTTTTTATTAAAACTTGAAGACGTGTGCTGGGGACTGTAATTGCGTCTTGTGTTGGCCTAGGCCACAATTTTGGGGATACTGGTGGTTCTCCTCACCTTGCAGCACCGTTATCTGATACTGTTCTATTTGTTGATACCTGTGTGACATCACCTGAGTGGCGCCAGCTCGCCTGTCTTTATACCACCGACCGTTTGAATCTCAGTTTTTTACATTGGCAGTGGAGGCTCCTCCGCAATGACGGAGAAGTGTAACCCCACTGCCTTGTCAGAGGCAGCAATTGTAAAATAAAACTATGTTCTTGCATCGTTTTATTTTACATTTGCCGGCTCTTAGCCAACGGTGTTGGGAGGGGAAGGGGCGAGGCATGGGAGGGGGAGGAGGAGTGCTAGTGCAAGTGCACTCCACTCCCTAAGTGCTCATGTGTGTTTGCCCGGCCGTCTCAGGTCAACCAAAACACACATGCGCACTTTGGTTTTCTCCAGCCCGGCTGCATTGAGCCCCACAGACTCCCTGGTCTGATCAGGGCATCTTTCCTGCCTGCTCAGACCAATCCCTGCACTGCTCTGCAGTGCTGGGATTGTCAAGGAAGTCTTTTCCAGGGGCTGCTGGGACCAGCAGGCAGGAAGAGGAGAGGCGTCGCAACAAGACGCGACATGCGAGGCGACCAGCAGCAAAAGATAAGTTTTATCTTTTTACATTATATTTTTCACCTTCGCGCGACACCTCTCGCGTGACTCCACCCACCCCACCACCCTTTGTTTATGGCGGCCGCCGATGTACATTGGTGGTGCAGCAGTGGGGTACAAGACTTTGACATTTGAGGTACCACTTGATTGATAATCGATTTTACTGAGGAAATCCAAAAATTGTCTAAATAGAGAATTTTTTTATCAATTGTCGACTTTTTTCCAATTTGGAAAAATAGTGTCAGGGCTATGGTTAAGTCCCCCACTGTTTTAGAAACTTAAAAGACTGTAAAGTAGTTAGCATTATGTTAGACCTGGCATACGTGGCATGGTTTTCCCTGACGTTTTGCCTCTGCCTCCTGTGTTTTTGATGCTGTGCTGGATTTCGTTTTTGCTGGCTTAGATGCTTTGGGCACTTTGCCACTGCTGATCAGTGTCAAAGTGCAGGTGCTCTCTGTGTAAATTGTTATTGTGATTGGTTATCCATGATTGGCGTATTTGATTTACCAGTAGGTCCATAGTAAAGTGCACTGAGTGTGCCAGGGCTGGTAAATCAAATGCTACTAGTGGGCCTGCAGCACTGATTGTGCCACCCACATGAGTAGCCCTGAAAAGATGTCTCAGGCCTGCCACTGCAGTGCCTGTGCGCAGTTTGTTAACTGCCATGTCGACCTGGCCAGTGCACCCACTTGCCAGGCCCTATCCTTCCCTTCTCTAACACATTGGACACCCCTATGGTAGGCCCATGGTACCCCCCTGGGCAGGGTGCAGTTTTTGTGAAAGGTAGGACATGTACTGGTGTGTGTAACATGGCCTGATAGTGAAATACTGCCCATTTCGTTTTTCACTATCTTGCCCCATAGCAAAAACAAGAATTGATGGACAGAATGCAGAACAATGCCATACATTCACCCCAGTACAGAGATTTAGGCCTAAATCCATCATATTTTTGCTCACCATGCCATTCCAGTTTGAACCCAGCCATATGCAAATCAGTCATGACCCTGTGCCCAATGGGAACATTCCAGCCCGAACTGCCAGGCCAGGTCCTCCCAGGACTGGAAACAAGCATCCTAGGACCGGTTTTGGGGTTTCACCCCTCATCAGCCAGGATAGCTTCAATCCAGTGTCATGGAGAGCATGGGACCCACGTCTGGGCATTCCAGTCCCACTCGGGGTGACAAATACAAAAACAACAATTGATGGACAGAATGTAGAACAATGTCATACATTCACCCCAGTACAGAGATCTGGGCCTAAATCCATTGTTGTTCAGCTCACCATGCCGTTCCAGTTTGAACCCAGCCATATGCAAATCAGACTTGACCCTGTGCCCAATGGGAACAGTCCAGCCCGAACTGCCAGGACAGGTCCTCTCTGGACTGGAAACAAGCATCCTAGGACCTATTTCGGGGTTTCACCCCTCATCATCCGGGATAGCTTGACTCCAATGGCATGGAGAGCACGGGACCCCCGTCTGGGCATACCCGTCCCACTCGGGGTGACAAATGCAAAAACAACAATTGATGGACAGAATATAGAACAATGTCATACATTCACCCCAGTCCTGAGATTTGGGCCTAAATCCATCGTTTTTTTGCTCACCATGCCATTCCAGTTTGAACCCACCCATATGTAAATCAATCCTGACCCTGTGCCCAATGGGAACAGTCCAGCCCGAACTGCCAGGCCAGGTCCTCCCAGGACTGGAAACAAGCATCCTAGGACCGGTTTTGGGGTTTCACCCCTCATCAGCCAGGATAGCTTCAATCCAGTGTCATGGAGAGCATGGGACCCACGTCTGGGCATTCCAGTCCCACTCGGGGTGACAAATACAACAACAATTGATGGACAGAATTCAGAACAATGTCATACATTCACCCCAGTACAGAGATCTGGGCCTATATCCATCGTTTTTTTGCTCACCATGCCATTCCAGTTTGAACCAAGCCACATGCAAATCAGTCTTGACCCTGTGCCCAATGGGAACAGTCCAAACCGAACTGCCAGGCCAGGTCCTCCCTGGGTTGGGAACAAGCATCTTAAGGACTGGTTTCGGGGTATCACCTCTCATCAGCCAGGATTGCTTGACTCCAGTGGCATGGAGAGCACGGGACCCACGTCTCGGCATCCACGTCCCACTCGGGGGGACAAATGAAAAAACAACAATTGATGGACAGAATGCAGAACAATGTCATACATTCACCCCAATACAGAGATCTGGGCCTAAATCCATTGTTTTATTGCTCACCATGCCTTTCCAGTTTGAACCCAGCCATATGCAAATCAGTCTTGACCCTGTGCCCAATGGGAACAGTCCAGCCTGAACTGCCAGGCCAGGTGCTCCCTGGACTGGAACCAAGCATCCTAGGACCGGTTTTGGGGTATCACCCCTCAACAGCAAGGATAGCTTAACTCCAGTGGCATGGAGAGCATGGGACCCACGTCTGGGAATACCCGTCCCACTCGGGGTGACAAATGCAAAAACAACAACTGATGGACAGAATGCAGAACAATGTCATACATTCACCCCAAAACAGAGATCTGGGCCTAAATCCATCGTTTTTGCTCACCATGCCATTCCAGTTTGAACCCAGCCATATGCAAATCAGCCTTGACCCTGTGCCCAATGGGAACAGTCCAGCCCGAATTGCCAGGCCAGGTCCTCCCTAGACTGGAAACAAGCATTCTAGGCCCGGTATCGGGGTTTCACCCCTCATCAGCCAGGATAGCTTGACTCCAGTGACATGGAGAGCACGGGACCCACGTCTGGGCATACCCGTTCCACTAGGGGTGACAAATGCAAAAACAACAATTGATGGACAGAATTCAGAACAATGTCATTCATTCACCCCAGTACAGAGATCTGGGCTTAAATCCATCGTTTTTTACTCATCTTGCCATTCCAGTTTGAACCCAGCTATATGCAAATCAGTCTTGACACTGTGCCCAATGGGAACAGTTCAGCCCGAACTGCCAGGCCAGGTCCTCCCTGTACTGGAAACAAGCATCCTAGGACTGGTTTCGGAGTTTCACCCCTCATCATCCAGGTTAGCTTGACTCCAGTGGCATGGAGAGCACTGGACCCACGTCTGGGCATACCCGTCCCACTCGGGGTGACAAATGCAAAAACAACAATTGATGGATACAATGCAGAACAATGTCATACATTCACCCCAGTACAGAGATCTGGGCCTAAATCCATTGTTTTTTTGCTCACCATGCCATTCTAGTTTGAACCCAGCCATATGGAAATCAGTCTTGACCCTGTGCCCAATGGGAACAGTCCATCCAGATCTGCCAGGCCAGGTCCTCCCTAGACTGGAAACAAGCATCCTAGGACCGGTTTCGGGGTTTCACCCCTCATCAGCCAGGATAGCTTGACTCCAATGGCATGGAGAGCATGGGACCCACGTCTGGGCATACCTGTCCCACTCGGGGTGACAAATGCAAAAACAAAAACTGATGGACAGAATTCAGAACAATGTCATACATTCACCCCAGTACAGAGATTTGGGCCTAAATCCATCGTTTTTTTGCTCACCATGTCATTCCAGTTTGAACCCACCCATATATAAATCAATCCTGACCCTGTGACCAATGGGAACAGCCCAGCCCGAACTGCCAGGCCAGGTCCTCCCTAGACTGGAAACAAGCATCCTAGGACCGGTTTCGGGGTTCACCCCTCATCAGCCAGGATAGCTTCAATCCAGTGTCATGGAGAGCATGGGACCCACGTCTGGGCATTCCAGTCCCACTTGGGGTGACAAATACAAAAACAACAATTGATGGACAGAATTCAGAACAATGTCATACATTCACCCCAGTACAGAGATCTGGGCCTAAATCCATCGTTTTTTTGCTCACCATGCCATTCCAGTTTGAACCAAGCCACATGCAAATCAGTCTTGACACTGTGCCCAATGGGAACAGTCCAGTCTGAACTGCCAGGCCAGGTCCTCCCTGGGTTAGGAACAAGCATCTTAGGACTGGTTTTGGGGTATCACCTCTCATCAGCCAGGATTGCTTGACTCCAGTGGCATGGAGAGCACGGGACCCACGTCTCGGCATACCCGTCCCACTCGGGGTGACAAATGAAAAAACAACAATTGATGGACAGAATGCAGAACAATGTCATACATTCACCCCAAAACAGAGATCTGGGCCTAAATCCATTGTTTTTTGCTCACCATGCCATTCCAGTTTGAACCCAGCCATATGCAAATCAGTCTTGACCCTGTGCCCAATGAGAACAGTCCAGTCTGAACTGCCAGGCCAGGTCCTCCCTGGACTGGAAACAAGCATCCTAGGACCGGTATCGGGGTTTCACCCCTCATCAGCCAGGATAGCTTTACTCTAGTGGCATGGAGAGCACAGGACCCACGTGTGGGCATACCCGTCCCACTCGGGGTGACAAATGCAAAAACAACAATTGATGGACAGAATGCAGAACAATGTCATTCATTCACCCCAGTACAGAGATCTGGGCTTAAATCCATCGTTTTTTACTCACCATGCCATTCCAGTTTGAACTCAGCTATATGCAAATCAGTCTTGACACTGTGCCCAATGGGGACAGTTCAGCCCGAACTGCCAGGCCAGGTCCTCCCTGTACTGGAAACAAGCATCCTAGGACTGGTTTCGGAGTTTCACCCCTCATCATCCAGGTTAGCTTGACTCCAGTGGCATGGAGAGCACTGGACCCACGTCTGGGCATACCCGTCCCACTCGGGGTGACAAATGCAAAAACAACAAGTGATGGATACAATGCAGAACAATGTCATACATTCACCCCAGTACAGAGATCTGGGCCTAAATCCATTGTTTTTTGCTCACCATGCCATTCCAGTTTGAACCCAGCCATATGGAAATCAGTCTTGACCCTGTGCCCAATGGGAACAGTCCATCCAGATCTGCCAGGCCAGGTCCTCCCTGGACTGGAAACAAGCATCCTAGGACCGGTTTCGGGTTTCACCCTCATCAGCCAGGATAGCTTGACTCCAATGGCATGGAGAGCATGGGACCCACGTCTGGGCATACCTGTCCCACTAGGGGTGACAAATGCAAAAACAACAATTGATGGACAGAATGCAGAACAATGTCATACATTCACCACAGTACAGAGATCTGGGCCTAAATCCATCGTTTTTTTGATCACAATGCCATTCCAGTTTGAACCCAGCCATATGCAAATCAGTCCAGACCCTGTGCCCAATGGGAACAGTCCAGCCCGAACGGCCAGGCCAGGTCCTCCCTGGACTGGAAACAAGCATCTAGGGCCGGTTTCGGGGTTTCACCCTCATCAGCCAGGATAGCTTGACTCCAGTGGCATGGAGAGCACAGGACCCACGTCTGGGCATACCTGTCCCACTCGGGGTGACAAATGCAAAAACAACAATTGATGGACAGACTGCAGAACAATGTCATACATTCACCCCAGTACAGAGAACTGAGCCTTAATCCATTGTTTTTTTGCTCACCATGCAATTCCAGTTTGAACCCAGCCGTATGCAAATCAGTCTTGACCCTGTGCCCAATGGGAACAGTCCAGCCCGAACTGCCAGGCCAGGTCCGCCATGGACTGGAAACAAGCATCCTAGGACCGGTTTCTGGGTTTCACCCCTCATCAGCCAGGATAGCTTGACTCCAGTGGCATACCTCTCCCACTCGGGGTGACAAATGCAAAAACAAAAACTGATGGACAGAATTCAGAACAATGTCATACATTCACCCCAGTACAGAGATTTGGGCCTAAATCCATCGTTTTTTTGCTCACCATGCCATTCCAGTTTGAACCCACCCATATATAAATCAATCCTGACCCTGTGACCAATGGGAACAGCCCAGCCCGAACTGCCAGGCCAGGTCCTCCCTAGACTGGAAACAAGCATCCTAGGACCGGTTTCGGGGTTCACCCCTCATCAGCCAGGATAGCTTCAATCCAGTGTCATGGAGAGCATGGGACCCACGTCTGGGCATTCCAGTCCCACTCGGGGTGACAAATACAAAAACAACAATTGATGGACAGAATTCAGAACAATGTCATACATTCACTCCAGTACAGAGATCTGGGCCTAAATCCATCGTTTTTTGCTCACCATGCCATTCCAGTTTGAACCAAGCCACATGCAAATCAGTCTTGACACTGTGCCCAATGGGAACAGTCCAGTCCGAACTGCCAGGCCAGGTCCTCCCTGGGTTAGGAACAAGCATCTTAGGACTGGTTTTGGGGTATCACCTCTCATCAGCCAGGATTGCTTGACTCCAGTGGCATGGAGAGCACGGGACCCACGTCTTGACATACCCGTCCCACTCGGGGTGACAAATGCAAAAACAACAATTGATGGATACAATGCAGAACAATGTCATACATTCACCCCAATACAGAGATCTGGGCCTAAATCCATTGTTTTTTGCTCACCATGCCATTCCAGTTTGAACCCAGCCATATGGAAATCAGTCTTGACCCTGTGCCCAATGGGAACAGTCCATCCAGATCTGCCAGGCCAGGTCCTCCCTGGACTGGAAACAAGCATCCTAGGACCGGTTTCGGGGTTTCACCCCTCATCAGCCAGGATAGACTGACTCCAATGGCATGGAGAGCATGGGACCCACGTCTGGGCATACCTGTCCCACTAGGGGTGACAAATGCAAAAACAACAATTGATGGACAGAATGCAGAACAATGTCATACATTCACCCCAGTACAGAGATCTGGGCCTAAATCCATTGTTTTTTTTATCACAATGCCATTCCAGTTTGAACCCAGCCATATGCAAATCAGTCCAGACCCTGTGCCCAATGGGAACAGTCCAGCCCGAACGGCCAGGCCAGGTCCTCCCTGGACTGGAAACAAGCATCCTAGGGCCGGTTTCGGGGTTTCACCCCTCATCAGCCAGGATAGCTTGACTCCAGTGGCATGGAGAGCACAGGACCCACGTCTGGGCATACCTGTCCCACTCGGGGTGACAAATGCAAAAACAACAATTGATGGACAGACTGCAGAACAATGTCATACATTCACCCCAGTACAGAGAACTGAGCCTAAATCCATTGTTTTTTTGCTCACCATGCAATTCCAGTTTGAACCCAGCCGTATGCAAATCAGTCTTGACCCTGTGCCCAATGGGAACAGTCCAGCCCGAACTGCCAGGCCAGGTCCGCCATGGACTGGAAACAAGCATCCTAGGACCGGTTTCTGGGTTACACCCTCATCAGCCAGGATAGCTTGACTCCAGTGGCATGGAGAGCACGGGACCCACGTCTGGGAATACCTCTCCCACTCGGGGTGACAAATGCAAAAACAAAAACTGATGGACAGAATTCAGAACAATGTCATACATTCACCCCAGTACAGAGATTTGGGCCTAAATCCATCGTTTTTTGCTCACCATGCCATTCCAGTTTGAACCCACCCATATATAAATCAATCCTGACCCTGTGACCAATGGGAACAGCCCAGCCCGAACTGCCAGGCCAGGTCCTCCCTAGACTGGAAACAAGCATCCTAGGACCGGTTTCGGGGTTCACCCTCATCAGCCAGGATAGCTTCAATCCAGTGTCATGGAGAGCATGGGACCCACGTCTGGGCATACCTGTCCCACTAGGGGTGACAAATACAAAAACAACAATTGATGGACAGAATTCAGAACAATGTCATACATTCACTCCAGTACAAAGATCTGGGCCTAAATCCATCGTTTTTTTGCTCACCATGCCATTCCAGTTTGAACCAAGCCACATGCAAATCAGTCTTGACACTGTGCCCAATGGGAACAGTCCAGTCCGAACTGCCAGGCCAGGTCCTCCCTGGGTTAGGAACAAGCATCTTAGGACTGGTTTTGGGGTATCACCTCTCATCAGCCAGGATTGCTTGACTCCAGTGGCATGGAGAGCACGGGACCCACGTCTCGGCATACCCGTCCCACTCGGGGTGACAAATGAAAAACAACAATTGATGGACAGAATGCAGAACAATGTCATACATTCACCCCAGTACAGAGATCTGGGCCTAAATCCATCATTTTATTGCTCACCATGCCATTCCAGTTTGAACCCAGCCATATTCAAATCAGTCTTGACCCTGTGCCCAATGGGAACAGTCCAGCCTGAACTGCCAGGCCAGGTGTTCCCTGGAATGGAACCAAGCATCCTAGGACCGGTTTTGGGGTATCACCCCTCATCAGCCAGGATAGCTTAACTCCAGTGGCATGGAGAGCACGGGACCCACGTCTGGGAATACCCGTCCCACTCGGGGTGACAAATGAAAAAACAACAATTGATGGACAGAATGCAGAACAATGTCATACATTCACCCCAAAACAGAGATCTGGGCCTAAATCCATTGTTTTTTTGCTCACCATGCCATTCCAGTTTGAACCCAGCCATATGCAAATCAGCCTTGACCCTGTGCCCAATGGGAACAGTCCAGCCCAAATTGCCAGGCCAGGTCCTCCCTAGACTGGAAACAAGCATTCTAGGCCCGGTATCGGGGTTTCACCCCTCATCAGCCAGGATAGCTTGACTCCAGTGGCATGGAGAGCACATGACCCACGTCTGGTCATACCCGTCCCACTCGGGGTGACAAATGAAAAAACAACAATTGATGGACAGAATGCAGAACAATGTCATACATTCACCCCAAAACAGAGATCTGGGCCTAAATCCATTGTTTTTTTGCTCACCATGCCATTCCAGTTTGAACCCAGCCATATGCAAATCAGCCTTGACCCTGTGCCCAATGGGAACAGTCCAGCCCAAATTGCCAGGCCAGGTCCTCCCTAGACTGGAAACAAGCATTCTAGGCCCGGTATCGGGGTTTCACCCCTCATCAGCCAGGATAGCTTGACTCCAGTGGCATGGAGAGCACATGACCCACGTCTGGTCATACCCGTCCCACTCGGGATGACAAATGCAAAAACAACAATTGATGAACAGAATGCAGAACAATGTCGTACATTAACCCCAGTACAGAGATCTGGGCCTAAATCCATTGTTTTTTTGTTCACCATGCCATTCCAGTATGAACACAGCCATATGCAAATCAGTTTTGACCCTGTGCCCAATGGGAACAGTCCAGCCCGAACTGCCAGGCCAGGTCCTCCCTGGACTGGAAACAAGCATCCTAGTACCGGTTTTGGGGTTTCACCCCTCATCAGCCAGGATAGCTTGACTCCAGTGACATGGAGAGCACGGGACCCACGTCTGGGCATACCCGTCCCACTCGTGGTGACAAATGCAAAAACAACAATTGAAGTACAGAATGCAGAACAATGTCATACATTCACCCCAGTACAGAGATTTGGGCCTAAATCCATCGTTTTTTTGCTCACCATGTCATTCCAGTTTGAACCCACCCATATATAAATCAATCCTGACCCTGTGACCAATGGGAACAGCCCAGCCCGAACTGCCAGGCCAGGTCCTCCCTAGACTGGAAACAAGCATCCTAGGACCGGTTTCGGGGGTTCACCCCTCATCAGCCAGGATAGCTTCAATCCAGTGTCATGGAGAGCATGGGACCCACGTCTGGGCATTCCAGTCCCACTTGGGGTGACAAATACAAAAACAACAATTGATGGACAGAATTCAGAACAATGTCATACATTCACCCCAGTACAGAGATCTGGGCCTAAATCCATCATTTTTTTGCTCACCATGCCATTCCAGTTTGAACCAAGCCACATGCAAATCAGTCTTGACACTGTGCCCAATGGGAACAGTCCAGTCTGAACTGCCAGGCCAGGTCCTCCCTGGGTTAGGAACAAGCATCTTAGGACTGGTTTTGGGGTATCACCTCTCATCAGCCAGGATTGCTTGACTCCAGTGGCATGGAGAGCACGGGACCCACGTCTCGGCATACCCGTCCCACTCGGGGTGACAAATGAAAAAACAACAATTGATGGACAGAATGCAGAACAATGTCATACATTCACCCCAAAACAGAGATCTGGGCCTAAATCCATTGTTTTTTGCTCACCATGCCATTCCAGTTTGAACCCAGCCATATGCAAATCAGTCTTGACCCTGTGCCCAATGAGAACAGTCCAGTCTGAACTGCCAGGCCAGGTCCTCCCTGGACTGGAAACAAGCATCCTAGGACCGGTATCGGGGTTTCACCCCTCATCAGCCAGGATAGCTTTACTCTAGTGGCATGGAGAGCACAGGACCCACGTGTGGGCATACCCGTCCCACTCGGGGTGACAAATGCAAAAACAACAATTGATGGACAGAATGCAGAACAATGTCATTCATTCACCCCAGTACAGAGATCTGGGCTTAAATCCATCGTTTTTACTCACCATGCCATTCCAGTTTGAACTCAGCTATATGCAAATCAGTCTTGACACTGTGCCCAATGGGAACAGTTCAGCCCGAACTGCCAGGCCAGGTCCTCCCTGTACTGGAAACAAGCATCCTAGGACTGGTTTCGGAGTTTCACCCCTCATCATCCAGGTTAGCTTGACTCCAGTGGCATGGAGAGCACTGGACCCACGTCTGGGCATACCCGTCCCACTCGGGGTGACAAATGCAAAAACAACAAGTGATGGATACAATGCAGAACAATGTCATACATTCACCCCAGTACAGAGATCTGGGCCTAAATCCATTGTTTTTTTGCTCACCATGCCATTCCAGTTTGAACCCAGCCATATGGAAATCAGTCTTGACCCTGTGCCCAATGGGAACAGTCCATCCAGATCTGCCAGGCCAGGTCCTCCCTGGACTGGAAACAAGCATCCTAGGACCGGTTTCGGGGTTTCACCCCTCATCAGCCAGGATAGCTTGACTCCAATGGCATGGAGAGCATGGGACCCACGTCTGGGCATACCTGTCCCACTAGGGGTGACAAATGCAAAAACAACAATTGATGGACAGAATGCAGAACAATGTCATACATTCACCACAGTACAGAGATCTGGGCCTAAATCCATCGTTTTTTTGATCACAATGCCATTCCAGTTTGAACCCAGCCATATGCAAATCAGTCCAGACCCTGTGCCCAATGGGAACAGTCCAGCCCGAACGGCCAGGCCAGGTCCTCCCTGGACTGGAAACAAGCATCTAGGGCCGGTTTCGGGGTTTCACCCCTCATCAGCCAGGATAGCTTGACTCCAGTGGCATGGAGAGCACAGGACCCACGTCTGGGCATACCTGTCCCACTCGGGGTGACAAATGCAAAAACAACAATTGATGGACAGACTGCAGAACAATGTCATACATTCACCCCAGTACAGAGAACTGAGCCTTAATCCATTGTTTTTTGCTCACCATGCAATTCCAGTTTGAACCCAGCCGTATGCAAATCAGTCTTGACCCTGTGCCCAATGGGAACAGTCCAGCCCGAACTGCCAGGCCAGGTCCGCCATGGACTGGAAACAAGCATCCTAGGACCGGTTTCTGGGTTTCACCCCTCATCAGCCAGGATAGCTTGACTCCAGTGGCATACCTCTCCCACTCGGGGTGACAAATGCAAAAACAAAAACTGATGGACAGAATTCAGAACAATGTCATACATTCACCCCAGTACAGAGATTTGGGCCTAAATCCATCGTTTTTGCTCACCATGCCATTCCAGTTTGAACCCACCCATATATAAATCAATCCTGACCCTGTGACCAATGGGAACAGCCCAGCCCGAACTGCCAGGCCAGGTCCTCCCTAGACTGGAAACAAGCATCCTAGGACCGGTTTCGGGGTTCACCCCTCATCAGCCAGGATAGCTTCAATCCAGTGTCATGGAGAGCATGGGACCCACGTCTGGGCATTCCAGTCCCACTCGGGGTGACAAATACAAAAACAACAATTGATGGACAGAATTCAGAACAATGTCATACATTCACTCCAGTACAGAGATCTGGGCCTAAATCCATCGTTTTTTGCTCACCATGCCATTCCAGTTTGAACCAAGCCACATGCAAATCAGTCTTGACACTGTGCCCAATGGGAACAGTCCAGTCCGAACTGCCAGGCCAGGTCCTCCCTGGGTTAGGAACAAGCATCTTAGGACTGGTTTTGGGGTATCACCTCTCATCAGCCAGGATTGCTTGACTCCAGTGGCATGGAGAGCACGGGACCCACGTCTTGGCATACCCGTCCCACTCGGGGTGACAAATGCAAAAACAACAATTGATGGATACAATGCAGAACAATGTCATACATTCACCCCAGTACAGAGATCTGGGCCTAAATCCATTGTTTTTTTGCTCACCATGCCATTCCAGTTTGAACCCAGCCATATGGAAATCAGTCTTGACCCTGTGCCCAATGGGAACAGTCCATCCAGATCTGCCAGGCCAGGTCCTCCCTGGACTGGAAACAAGCATCCTAGGACCGGTTTCGGGGTTTCACCCCTCATCAGCCAGGATAGCTTGACTCCAATGGCATGGAGAGCATGGGACCCACGTCTGGGCATACCTGTCCCACTAGGGGTGACAAATGCAAAAACAACAATTGATGGACAGAATACAGAACAATGTCATACATTCACCCCAGTACAGAGATCTGGGCCTAAATCCATCGTTTTTTTTATCACAATGCCATTCCAGTTTGAACCCAGCCATATGCAAATCAGTCCAGACCCTGTGCCCAATGGGAACAGTCCAGCCCGAACGGCCAGGCCAGGTCCTCCCTGGACTGGAAACAAGCATCCTAGGGCCGGTTTCGGGGTTTCACCCTCATCAGCCAGGATAGCTTGACTCCAGTGGCATGGAGAGCACAGGACCCACGTCTGGGCATACCTGTCCCACTCGGGGTGACAAATGCAAAAACAACAATTGATGGACAGACTGCAGAACAATGTCATACATTCACCCCAGTACAGAGAACTGAGCCTAAATCCATTGTTTTTTTGCTCACCATGCAATTCCAGTTTGAACCCAGCCGTATGCAAATCAGTCTTGACCCTGTGCCCAATGGGAACAGTCCAGCCCGAACTGCCAGGCCAGGTCCGCCATGGACTGGAAACAAGCATCCTAGGACCGGTTTCTGGGTTACACCCCTCATCAGCCAGGATAGCTTGACTCCAGTGGCATGGAGAGCACGGGACCCACGTCTGGGAATACCTCTCCCACTCGGGGTGACAAATGCAAAAACAAAAACTGATGGACAGAATTCAGAACAATGTCATACATTCACCCCAGTACAGAGATTTGGGCCTAAATCCATCGTTTTTTTGCTCACCATGCCATTCCAGTTTGAACCCACCCATATATAAATCAATCCTGACCCTGTGACCAATGGGAACAGCCCAGCCCGAACTGCCAGGCCAGGTCCTCCCTAGACTGGAAACAAGCATCCTAGGACCGGTTTCGGGGGTTCACCCCTCATCAGCCAGGATAGCTTCAATCCAGTGTCATGGAGAGCATGGGACCCACGTCTGGGCATACCTGTCCCACTAGGGGTGACAAATACAAAAACAACAATTGATGGACAGAATTCAGAACAATGTCATACATTCACTCCAGTACAAAGATCTGGGCCTAAATCCATCGTTTTTTTGCTCACCATGCCATTCCAGTTTGAACCAAGCCACATGCAAATCAGTCTTGACACTGTGCCCAATGGGAACAGTCCAGTCCGAACTGCCAGGCCAGGTCCTCCCTGGGTTAGGAACAAGCATCTTAGGACTGGTTTTGGGGTATCACCTCTCATCAGCCAGGATTGCTTGACTCCAGTGGCATGGAGAGCACGGGACCCACGTCTCGGCATACCCGTCCCACTCGGGGTGACAAATGAAAAAACAACAATTGATGGACAGAATGCAGAACAATGTCATACATTCACCCCAGTACAGAGATCTGGGCCTAAATCCATCATTTTATTGCTCACCATGCCATTCCAGTTTGAACCCAGCCATATTCAAATCAGTCTTGACCCTGTGCCCAATGGGAACAGTCCAGCCTGAACTGCCAGGCCAGGTGTTCCCTGGAATGGAACCAAGCATCCTAGGACCGGTTTTGGGGTATCACCCCTCATCAGCCAGGATAGCTTAACTCCAGTGGCATGGAGAGCACGGGACCCACGTCTGGGAATACCCGTCCCACTCGGGGTGACAAATGCAAAAACAACAACTGATGGACAGAATGCAGAACAATGTCATACATTCACCCCAAAACAGAGATCTGGGCCTAAATCCATCGTTTTTTTGCTCACCATGCCATTCCAGTTTGAACCCAGCCATATGCAAATCAGCCTTGACCCTGTGCCCAATGGGAACAGTCCAGCCCGAATTGCCAGGCCAGGTCCTCCCTAGACTGGAAACAAGCATTCTAGGCCCGGTATCGGGTTTCACCCCTCATCAGCCAGGATAGCTTGACTCCAGTGGCATGGAGAGCACATGACCCACGTCTGGTCATACCCGTCCCACTCGGGATGACAAATGCAAAAACAACAATTGATGAACAGAATGCAGAACAATGTCGTACATTAACCCCAGTACAGAGATCTGGGCCTAAATCCATTGTTTTTTTGTTCACCATGCCATTCCAGTATGAACACAGCCATATGCAAATCAGTTTTGACCCTGTGCCCAATGGGAACAGTCCAGCCCGAACTGCCAGGCCAGGTCCTCCCTGGACTGGAAACAAGCATCCTAGTACCGGTTTTGGGGTTTCATCCCTCATCAGCCAGGATAGCTTGACTCCAGTGACATGGAGAGCACGGGACCCACGTCTGGGCATACCCGTCCCACTCGTGGTGACAAATGCAAAAACAACAATTGAAGTACAGAATGCAGAACAATGTCATACATTCACCCCAGTACAGAGATCTGGGTCTAAATCCATCGTTTTTTTGCTCACCGTGCCATTCCAGTTGGAACCCAGCCATATGCAAATCAGTCTTGACCCTGTGCCCAATGGGAACAGTCCAGCCCGAACTGCCAGGCCAGGTCCTTCCTGGACTGGAAACAAGCATCCTAGGAATCGTTTCTGGGTTTCACCCCTGAGCAGCCAGGATAGCTTGACTCCAGTGGCATGGAGAGCATGGGACCCACGTCTGGGCATACCAGTCCCAATTGGGGTGACAAATGCAAAAACAACAATTGATGGACAGAATGCAGAACAATGTCATACATTCACTACAGTACAGAGATCTGGGCCTAAATCCATAGTTTTTTTGCTCACCATGCCATTCCAGTTTGAACACAGCCATATGCAAATAAGTCTTGACTCTGTGCCCAATGGGAACAGTCCAGCCCGAACTGCCAGGCCAGGTACTCCCTGGACTGGAAACAAGCATCTTAGGACCGGTTTTGGGGTTTCACCCCTCATCAGCCAGGATAGCTTGACTCCAGTGGCATGGAGAGCACGGGACCCACGTCTGGGCATACCCGTTCCACTCGGGGTGACAAATGCAAAAACAACAATTGATGGACAGAATTCAGAACAATGTCATACATTCACCCCAGTACAGAGATCTGGGCCTAAATCCATAGTTTTTTTGCTCACCATGCCATTCCAGTTAGAACCCAGCCATATGCAAATCAGTCTTGACGCTGTGCCCAATGACAACAGTCCAGTCTGAACTGCCAGGCCAGGTCCTCCCTTGACTGGAAACAAGCATCCTAGGACCAGTATCCGGGTTTCACCCCTCATCAGCCAGGATAGCTGGACTCCAGTGGCATGGAGAGCACAGGACCCACGTGTGGGCATACCCGTCCCACTCAGGGTGACAAATGCAAAAACAACAATTGATAGACAGAATGCAGAACAATGTCATACATTCACCCCAGTACAGAGATCTGGGCCTAAATCCATCGTTTTTTACTCCCATGCCATTCCAGTTTGAACCCAGCTATATGCAAATCAGTCTTGATCCTGTGCCCAATGGGAGCAGTCCAGCCCGAACTGCCAGGCCAGGTCCTCCCTGTACTGGAAACAAGCATCCCAGGACCGGTTTCGGAGTTTCACCCCTCATCAGCCAGGATAGCTTGACTCCAGTGGCATGGAGAGCACGGGACCCACGTCTGGGCATACCCGTCCCACTCGCGGTGACAAATGCAAAAATAACAATTGATGGATAGAATGCAGAAAATGTCATACATTCACCCCAGTACAGAGATCTGGGCCTAAATCCATTGTTGTTTTGCTCACCATGCCATTCCAGTTTGAACCCAGCCATATGGAAATCAGTCTTGACCCTGTGCCCAATGGGAACAGTCCAGCCCGAACTGCAAGGCCAGGTCCTCCCTGGACTGGAAACAAGCATCCTAGGACCGGTTTCGGGGTTTCACCCCTCATCAGCCAGGATAGCTTGACTCCAGTGGCATGGAGAGCACAGGACCCATGTCTGGGCATTCCAGTCCCACTCGGGGTGACAAATACAAAAACAACTATTGATGGACAGAATTCAGAACAATGTCATACATTCACCCCAGTACAGAGATCTGGGCCTAAATCCATTCTTTTATGCTCACCATGCCATTCCAGCTTGAACCCACCCATATGTAAATCAATCTTGACCCTGTGCCCAATGGTAACAGTCCAGCCCGAACTGCCAGGCCAGGTCCTCCCTGGACTTGAAACAAGCATCCTAGGACCGGTTTCGGGGTTTCACCCCTCATCAGCCAGGATAGCTTCAATCCAGTGTCATGGAGAGCATGGGACCCACGTCTGGGCATACCAGTCCCACTGGGGATGACAAATACAAAAACAACTATTGATGGACAGAATTCAGAACAATGTCATACATTCAATCAATCAATCAATCAATCACGGCATTTATAGAGCGCGCTACTCACCCGGGAGGGTCTCAAGGCGCTGGGGGAGGGGGTAAGTTACTGCTCGAACAGCCAGGTCTTGAGCTGCTTCCTGAAGGAGAGATGGTCCTGGGTTCGCCGAAGGTGAGTTGGGAGGGAGTTCCAGGTCTTGGCTGCCAGGTAGGAGAAGGATCTTCCTCCGGCGGTGGTTCTGCGGATGCGTGGTACGGTGGCGAGGGCGTGGCTGGTTGATCGTAGCTGACGGGTGGGCGTGTAGAAGGTCATGCGGTTGTTGAGGTACTTTGGGCCCAGGTCGTGGAGGGCCTTGTGTGCGTGGGTGAGGAGTCTGAACGTGATTCTCTTGCTGACGGGGAGCCAGTGCAGGTCTTTCAGGTGTCCGGTGATGTGGCTGTGTCGGGGGATGTCCAGGATGAGTCGTGCGGAGGCGTTCTGGATGCGCTGGAGTCTTTTTGAAGTTTGGCTGTGGTTCCGGCATAGAGGGTGTTCCCATAGTCCAGTCGGCTGGTGACGAGTGCCTGGGTGACGGTCTTCCTGGTTTCAGTGGGGATCCATTTGAAGATCTTGCGGAGCATGCGCAGGGTGTTGAAGCACGAGGATGAGACGGCGTTGACTTGTCTGGTCATCGACAGGGAGGAGTCCAGGATGAAGCCCAGGTTGCGTGCGTGGTCCGTTGGCTTGGGCGCGGTGCCCAGGGCCGGGGGCCACCAGGAGTCGTCCCAGGCGGAGGGTGATGAGCCCAGGATGAGGACTTCCGTCTTGTCTGAGTTTAGTTTAAGGCGGCTGTTCCTCATCCAGTCGGCGACGTCTCTCATCCCGTCGTGTAGGTTTGCTCTGGCGGTGGTGGGGTCGTTGGTGAGGGAGAGGATCAGCTGGGTGTCGTCGGCGTAGGAGATGATGTTGAGGTTGTGTTGGCGTGCGATGGCTGCGAGGGGGCTCATGTAGACGTTGAAGAGCGTTGGACTGAGTGAAGATCCTTGTGGAACGCCGCAGATGACTTCAGTGGCCTCGGATCTGAACGGGGGAGGCGGACTCTCTGGGTTCTTCCGGCGAGGAACGAGATGATCCATTCCAGTGCTTTCTCTCGGATTCCGATGTTGCTGAGGCGCTTCACTAGGGTGCGGTGGCAGACGGTGTCGAACGCCGCAGAGAGGTCCAAGAGGATGAGGGCTGCTGTTTCCCCATTGTCGGTTAGGGTTCTGATGTCGTCGGTGGCTGCGATGAGGGCGGTCTCGGTGCTGTGGTTGGCCCGAAACCCGGACTGCGAGGGGTCGAGGGATCCATTCGTCTCGAGGAAGGCGGCAAGCTGTCCGTTGACGGTCTTCTCGATGACTTTGGCCGGAAACGGAAGGAGCGAGATGGGACGGTAGTTCTTGAGGTCGGTGGGGTCCGCCGTTGGTTTCTTCAGGAGGGCGGTAAGCTCGGCGTGCTTCCAGCTCTCCGGGAAGGTGGCAGTGTGGAAGGAGGAGTTGATGATGTCCCGGAGATGGGGTGCGATGGTGGCGTCGGCTTTGTTGAAGACGTGGTGTGGGCAGGGGTCGGTTGGTGATCCGGAGTGGATGGAGTTCATCGTGCGGGTGGTGTCTTCGGTGCTGATCGGGGTCCAGTTGCAGAGGGTGGTGGTGGCGGGCGTTGGTTCGGCGGTAGGGTGCGTGGTTTGTGCGTCGAAGCTGTTATGTATGTCGATGATCTTGCGGTGGAAGAACGTGGCGAGTGAGTTGCAGAGGTCTTGCGAGGGGGTGATGTCGTTGTTTCCGGCGCTGGGGTTGGAGAACTCTTTGACGATGCTGAAAAGTTCCTTGCTGTCGTGGGCGTTGTTGTCCAGTCGTTCTTTGAGTGCCGACTTCTTGGTGGCACGGATCAGCTGGTGGTGTTTGCGGGTGGCGTGCTTGAGGGCGGTCCTTTTGTCTGTGGTCTGGTCGAGTCGCCAGGTTCTCTCGAGAGTGCGGCAGTTCTTCTTGGATTCCTTGAGGTCGTTGGTGAACCAAGGGGTTTTCTTGCTTCCGGGTCTGCTGGGAGGGTTTTTAGTGGTGCGAGGTCGTCGGCGCAGGCGGTCAGCCACTTGGCGAGGTTGCTGGCTGCTTCGTTTGGGTCCGTTGTGTTGGTGGGTGTGTTCTGGCTGAGGGAGGCGGTGAGCTGCTCGGTGGTGATCTTGCTCCAGCTCCGGCGGGGAGCCTGTTGCGGGTGGTGGTGGGTCACCCCAGTACAGAGATCTGGGCCTAAATCCATCGTTTTTTTGCTCGCCATTCCAGTTTGAACCCAGCTATATGCAAATCAGTCTTGACCCTGTGCCCAATGGGAACAGTCCAGCCCGACTTGCCAGGCCAGGTCCTCCCTGGACTGGAAACAAGCATCCTAGCACCAGTTTCGGGATTTCACCCCTCATCAGCCAGCATAGCTTGACTCGAGTGGCATGGAGAGCACAGGACCCACGTCTGGGTATACCAGTCCCAATCGGGGTGACAAATGCCAAAACAACAGTTGATGGACAGAATGCAAAACAATGTCATACATTCACCCCAGTACAGAGATCTGGGCCTAAATCCATCGTTTTGTTGCTCACCATGCCATTCCAGTTTGAACCAAGCACATGCAAATCAGTCTTGACCCTGTGCCCAATGGGAACAGTCCAGTCCGAACTGCCAGGCCAGGTCCTCCCTGGGCTGGGAACAAGCATCTTAGGACTGGCTTCGGGGTATCACCCCTCATCAGCCAGGATTGCTTGACTCCAGTGGCATGGAGAGCACGGGCCCCACGTCTGGGAATACCCATCCGACTCGGGGTGACAAATGCAAAAACAACAACTGATGGACAGAATGCAGAACAATGTCATACATTCACCCCAGTACAGAGATCTGGGCCTAAATCCATCGTTTTATTGCTCACCATGCCATTCCAGTTTGAACCCAGCCATATGCAGTCTTGACCCTGTGCCCAATGGGAACAGTCCAGCCTGAACTGCCAGGACAGGTGCTCCCTGGACTGGAACCAAGCATCCTTGGACCGGTTTCGGGGTATCACCCCATATCAGCCAGGATAGCTTAACTCCAGTGGCATGGAGAGCACGTGACCCAAGTCTGGGAATACCCGTCCGACTCGGGGTGACAAATGCAAAAACAACAACTGATGGACAGAATGCCGAACAATGTCATACATTCACCCCAGTCCTGAGTTTTGGGCCTAAATCCATCATTTTTTTGCTCACCATGCAATTCCAGTTTGAACCCAGCCATATGCAAATCAGTCTTGACCCTGTGCCCAATGGGAACAGTCCAGCCCGAACTGCAAGGCTAGGTTCTCCCTGGACTGGAAACAAGCATCCTAGGACCGGTTTCTGGGTTTTACCCCTCATCAGCCAGGATAGCTTGACTCCAGTGGCATGGAGAGCACGGGACCCACGTCTGGGAATACCTGTCCCATTCGGGGTGACAAATGCAAAAACAAAAACTGATGGACAGAATTCAGAACAATGTCATACATTCACCCCAGTACAGAGATTTGGGCCTAAATCCATCGTTTTTTTGCTCACCATGCCATTCCAGTTTGAACCCACCCATATATAAATCAATCCTGACCCTGTGACCAATGGGAACAGTCCAGCCCGAACTGCCAGGCTAGGTCCTCCCTAGACTGGAAACAAGCATCCTAGGACCGGTTTCGGGGTTTCACCCCTCATCAGCCAGGATAGCTTCAATCCAGTGTCATGGAGAGCATGGGACCCACGTCTGGGAATTCCAGTCCCACTCGGGGTGACATATACAAAAACAACAATTGATGGACAGAATTCAGAACAATGTCATACATTCACCCCAGTACAGAGATCTGGGCCTAAATCCATCGTTTTTTTGCTCACCATGCCATTCCAGTTTGAACCAAGCCACATGCAAACCAGTCTTGACCCTGTGCCCAATGGGAACAGTCCAGTCCGAACTGCCAGGCCAGGTCCTCCCTGGGTTAGGAACAAGCATCTTAGGAGTGGTTTTGGGGTATCACCTGTCATCAGCCAGGATTGCTGACTCGAGTGGCATGGAGAGCACGGGACCCACGTCTGGGCATACCCGTCCCACTCGGGGTGACAAATGAAAAAACAACAATTGATGGACAGAATTCAGAACAATGTCATACATTCACCCCAGTACAGAGATTTGGGCCTAAATCCGTCGTTTTTTTGCTCACCATTCAATTCCAGTTTGAACCCAGCCATAAGCAAATCAGTCTTGACCCTGTGCCCAATGGGAACAGTCCAGCCCGAACTGCAAGGCCAGGTTCTCCCTTGACTGGAAACAAGCATCCTAGGACCGGTTTCAGGGTTTCACCCTCATCAGCCAGGATAGCTTGACTCCAGTGGCATGGAGAGCACGGGACCCACGTCTGGGCATACCCGTCCCACTCCGGGTGACAAATGCAAAAACAACAATTGATGGACAGAATGCAGAACAATGTCATACATTCACCCCAGTACAGAGATCTGGGCCTAAATCCATCGTTTTTTTGCTCACCATGCCATTCCAGTTTAAACCCAGACATATCCAAATCAGTCTTGACCCTTTGCCCAATAGGAACAGTCCAGCCCGAACTGCCAGGCCAGGTCCTCCCTGGACTGGAAACAAGCATCCTAGGACCGGTTTCGGGGTTTCAACCCTATTCAGCCAGGATAGCTTGACTCTGTGGCATGGAGAGCACAGGACCCACGTCTGGGCATACCCGTCCCACTCGGGGTGACAAATGCAAAAACAACAATTGATGGACAGAATGCAGAACAATGTCATACATTCACCCCAGTACAGAGATCTGGGCCTAATTCCATCGTTTTTTTTTATCACAATGCCATTCCAGTTTGAACCCAGCCATATGTAAATCAGTCCAGATCCTGTGCTCAATGGGAACAGTCCAGCCCGAACTGCCAGGCCAGGTCCACCCTGGACTGGAAACAAGCATCCTAGGACCGGTTTCGTTGTTTCACCCCTCATCAGCCAGGATAGCTTGACTCCAGTGGCATGGAGAGCACGGGACCCACGTCTGGGCATACCCGTCCCACTCTGGTGACAAATGCAAAAACAACAATTGATGGACAGAATGCAGAACAATGTCATACATTCACCCCAATACAGAGATCTGGGCCTAAATTCATTGTTTTTTTGCTCACCATGCCATTCCAGTTTGAACCCAGCCATATGCAAATCAGTCTTGACCCTGTGCCCAATGGGAACAGTCCAGTCAGAAATGCCAGGCCAGGTCCTCCATGGACTGGAAACAAGTATCCTAGGACCGGTTTCTGGGTTTCACCCCTCATCAGCCAGGATAGCTTGACTCCAATGGCATGGAGAGCACGGGACCGACGTCTGGGCATACCTGTCCCACTCGGTGTTACAAATGCAAAAACAACAATTGATGGAAAGAATGCAGAACAATGTCATACATTCACCCCAGTACAGAGATCTGGGCCTAAATCCATCGTTTTTTTGACCAACATGCCATTCCAGTTTGAACCCAGCCATATGCAAATCAGTCTTGACCCTGTGCCCAATGGGAACAGTCCAGCCCGAACTGCCAGGACAGGTCCTCCCTGGACTGGAAACAAGCATCCTAGGACCAGTTTTGGAGTTTCACCCCTCATCAGCCAGGATAGCTTGACTCCAGTGGCATGGAAAGCACGGGACCCACTTCTGGGCATACCCGTCCCACTCGGGGTGACAAATGCAAAAACAATTGATGGACAGAATGCAGAACATTGTCATACATTCACCCCAGTACAGAGATCTGGACTGTTCCCATTGGGCACAGTGTCAAAACTGATTTGCATATGACTGGGTTCAAACTGGAATCGCATGGTGAGCAAAAAACTGTGGATTTAGGCCCAGATCCCTGTACTGGGGTGAATGTATGATATTGTTCTGCATTCTGTCCATCAATTGTTGTTTTTGCATTTGCCACCCCAAGTGGGACGGGTATGCCCAGACGTGGGTCCCGTGCTCTCCATGCCACTGGAGTCTAGCTATCCTGGTTGATGAGGGGTGAAACCCTGAAACCAGTCCTAGGATGCTTGTTTCCAGTCCAGGGAGGACCTGTACTGGCAGTTCGGGCTGGACTGTTCCCATTGGGCACAGGGTCAAAACTGATTTGCAAATGGCTGGGCTCAAACTGGAATGGCATGGTGGGCAAAAAAACAATGGATTTAGGCCCAGATCTCTGTATTGGGGTGAATGTATGATATTGTTCTGCATTCTGTCCATCAATTGTTGTTTTTGCATTTGTCACCCCTAGTGGGATGGGTATGCCCAGACGTGGGTCCCGTGCTCTCCATGCCACTGGTCTCCATGCCACTGGAGTCAAGCTATCCTGGTTGATGAGGGGTGAAACCCGGAAACCAGTCCTAGGATGCTTGTTTCCAGTCCAGGGAGGACCTGGCCTGGCAGTTCGGGCTGGACTGTTCCCATTGGGCACAGGGTCGAGACTGATTTGCATATGGCTGGGTTCAAACTGGAATGGCATGGTGAGCAAAAAACAATGGATTTAGGCCCAGATCTCTGTACTGGGGTGAATGTATGACATTGTTCTGCATTCTGTCCATCAGTTGTTGTTTTTGCATTTGTCACCCCGAGTGGGACGGGTATTTCCAGACGTGGGTCCCGTGCTCTCCATGCCACTGGAATCAAGCTATCCTGGCTGATGAGGGGTGAAACCCTGAAACCGGTCCTAGGATGCTTGTTTCCAGTCCAGAGAGGACTGGCCTGGCAGTTTGGGCTGGACTGTTCCCATTGGGCACAGGGTCAAGACTGATTTGCATATGGCTGGGTTCAAACTTGAATGGCATGGAGAACAAAAAAAACGATGGATTTAGGCCCAGATCTCTGTACCGGGGTGAACATATGACATTGTTCTGCGTTCTGTCCATCAATTGTTTTTTTTGCGTTTGTCACTCCGAGTGGGACAGGTATGCCCAGACTTGGGTCCCGCGCTCTCCATGCCACTGGAGTCAAGCTATCCTGGCTGATGAGAGGTGAAACCCCGAAACCGGTCCTAGGATCTCTGTTTCCAGTCCAGGGAGGACCTGGCCTGGCAGTTCAGGCTGGACTGTTCCCATTGGGCACAGGGTCAAGGCTGATTTGCATATGGCTGGGTTCAAACTGGAATGGCATTGTGAGCAAAAAACGATGGATTTAGACCTAGATCTCTGTACTGGTGTGAATGTATGACATTGTTCTGCATTCTGTCCATCAATTGTTGTTTTTGCATTTGTCACCCCAAGTAGGACGCGTATGCCTAGACGTGGGTCCTGTGCTCTCCATGTCACTGGAGTCAAGTTATCCTGGCTGATGAGGGGTGATACCTCAAAACCGGCCCTTAGAGGCTTGTTATCCAGTCCAGGGAGGACCTGGCCTTGCAGTTCGGGATGGACTGTTCCCATCGGGCACAGGGTCAAGACTGATTGGCTGGGTTCAAACTGGAATGGCTTGGTGATCAAAAAAACGATGGATTTAGGCCCAGCTCTCTGTCCTGGGGTGAATATATGACATTGTTCTGCATTCTGTCCATCAATTGTTGGTTTTGCATTTGTCACCCTGAGTGGGACAGGTATGCCCAGACGTGGGTCCTGTGCTCTCCATGCCACTGGAGTCAAGCAATCCTGGCTGATGAGGGGTGCAACCCCGAAACTGTTCCAATGATGCTTGTCTCCAGTCCAGGGAGGACCTGGCCTGGCAGTTCGGGCTGGACTGTTCCCATTGGGCAAAGGGTCTGGACTGATTTGCATATGGCTGGGTTCAAACTGGAATGGCATGGTGATCAAAAAAACGACAGATTTCAGGCCCAGATCTCTGTACTGGGGTGAATGTATGACATTGTTCTGCATTCTGTCCATCAATTGTTGTTTTTGAATTTGTCACCCCGAGTGGGACAGGTATGCCCAGACGTGGGTCCTGTGCTCTCCATGCCATTGGAGACAACCTATCCTGGCTGATGAGGGGTGAAACCCCGATACCGGTCCTAGGATGCTTGTTTCCAGTCCAGGGAGGACATGGCCTAGCAGATCAGGCTGGACTGTTCCCATTGGGCACAGGGTCAAGACTGATTTGCATATGGCTGGGTTCAAACTGGAATGGCATGGTGAGCAAAAAACAATGGATTTAGGCCCAGATCTCTGTACTGGGGTGAATGTATGACATTGTTCTGCATTCTGTCCATCAATTGTTGTTTTTGCATTTGTCAACCCGAGTGGGACGGATATGCCCAGACGTGGGTCCCGTGCTCTCCATACCACTGGAGTCAAGCTATCCTGGCTGATGAGGGGTGAAACCCAGAAACCAGTCCTAGGATGCTTGTTTCCAGTCCAGGGAGGACCTGACCTGGCAGTTCGGGCTGGACTGTTCCCATTGGGCACAGGGTCAAGACTGATTTGCATATGGCTGGGTTCCAACTGGAATGGCATGGTGAGCAAAAAAACGATGGATTTTGGCCCAGATCTCTGTACTGGGGTGAATGTATGACATTGTTCTGCATTCTGTTCATCAATTGTTGTTTTTGCATTTGTCAACCCGTGTGGGACGGGTATGCCTAGACATGGGTCCCGTGCTCCCCATGCCACTGGAGTCAAGCTATCCTGGCTGATGAGGGGTGTAACCCTGAAACCGGTCCTAGGATGCTTGTTTCCTGTCCAGGGAGGACCTGGCCTGGCAATTCGGGCTGGACTGCTACCATTGGGCACAGGGTCAAGACTGATTTGCATATGGCTGGGTTCGAACTTGAATGGCATGGTGAGCAAAAAAAACGATGGATTTAGGCCCAGATCTCTGTACCGGGGTGAACATATGACATTGTTCTGCGTTCTGTCCATCAATTGTTTTTTTTGCATTTGTCACTCCGAGTGGGACAGGTATGCCCAGACGTGGGTCCCGCGCTCTCCATGCCACTGGAGTCAAGCTATCCTGGCTGATGAGAGGTGAAACCTCGAAACTGGTCCTAGGATCCTTGTTTCCAGTCCAGGGAGGACCTGGCCTGGCAGTTCAGGCTGGACTGTTCCCATTGGGCACAGGGTCAAGACTGATTTGCATATGGCTGGGTTCAAACTGGAATGGCATGGTGAGCAAAAACCGATGGATTTAGACCTAGATCTCTGTACTGGTGTGAATGTATGACATTGTTCTGCATTCTGTCCATCAATTGTTGTTTTTGCATTTGTCACCCCAAGTAGGACGTGTATGCCTAGACGTGGGTCCCGTGCTCTCCATGTCACTGGAGTCAAGCTATCCTGGCTGATGAGGGGTGATTCCTCAAAACCGGCCCTTAGATGCTTGTTATCCAGTCCAGGGAGGACCTGGCCTTGCAGTTCGGGATGGACTGTTCCCATCGGGCACAGGGTCAAGACTGATTGGCTGGGTTCAAACTGGAATGGCTTGGTGATCAAAAAAACGATGGATTTAGGCCCAGATCTCTGTCCTGGGGTGAATGTATGACATTGTTCTGCATTCTGTACATCAATTGTTGGTTTTACATTTGTCACCCCGAGTGGGACAGGTATGCCCAGACGTGGGTCCTGTGCTCTCCATGCCACTGGAGTCAAGCAATCCTGGCTGATGAGGGTGCAACCCCGAAACTGTTCCTATGATGCTTGTCTCCAGTCCAGGGAGGACCTGGCCTGGCAGTTCGGGCTGGACTGTTCCCATTGGGCACAGGGTCTGGACTGATTTGCATATGGCTGGGTTCAAACTGGAATGGCATGGTGATCAAAAAAACGACAAATTTCAGGCCCAGATCTCTGTACTGGGGTGAATGTATGACATTGTTCTGCATTCTGTCCATCAGTTGTTGTTTTTGCATTTGTCACCCCGAGTGGGACGGGTATTTCCAGACGTGGGTCCCGTGCTCTCCATGCCACTGGAATCAAGCTATCCTGGCTGATGAGGGGTGAAACCCTGAAACCGGTCCTAGGATGCTTGTTTCCAGTCCAGAGAGGACTGGCCTGGCAGTTTGGGCTGGACTGTTCCCATTGGGCACAGGGTCAAGACTGATTTGCATATGGCTGGGTTCAAACTTGAATGGCATGGAGAACAAAAAAAACGATGGATTTAGGCCCAGATCTCTGTACCGGGGTGAACATATGACATTGTTCTGCGTTCTGTCCATCAATTGTTTTTTTTGCATTTGTCACTCCGAGTGGGACAGGTATGCCCAGACTTGGGTCCCGCGCTCTCCATGCCACTGGAGTCAAGCTATCCTGGCTGATGAGAGGTGAAACCCAGAAACCGGTCCTAGGATCCTTGTTTCCAGTCCAGGGAGGACCTGGCCTGGCAGTTCAGGCTGGACTGTTCCCATTGGGCACAGGGTCAAGGCTGATTTGCATATGGCTGGGTTCAAACTGGAATGGCATTGTGAGCAAAAAAACGATGGATTTAGACCTAGATCTCTGTACTGGTGTCAATGTATGACATTGTTCTGCATTCTGTCCATCAATTGTTGTTTTTGCATTTGTCACCCCAAGTAGGACGCGTATGCCTAGACGTGGGTCCTGTGCTCTCCATGTCACTGGAGTCAAGCTATCCTGGCTGATGAGGGGTGATACCTCAAAACCGGCCCTTAGAGGCTTGTTATCCAGTCCAGGGAGGACCTGGCCTTGCAGTTCGGGATGGACTGTTCCCATCGGGCACAGGGTCAAGACTGATTGGCTGGGTTCAAACTGGAATGGCTTGGTGATCAAAAAACGATGGATTTAGGCCCAGATCTCTGTCCTGGGGTGAATGTATGACATTGTTCTGCATTCTGTCCATCAATTGTTGGTTTTACATTTGTCACCCCGAGTGGGACAGGTATGCCCAGACGTGGGTCCTGTGCTCTCCATGCCACTGGAGTCAAGCAATCCTGGCTGATGAGGGTGCAACCCCGAAACTGTTCCTATGATGCTTGTCTCCAGTCCAGGGAGGACCTAGCCTGGCAGTTCGGGCTGGACTGTTCCCATTGGGCACAGGGTCTGGACTGATTTGCATATGGCTGGGTTCAAACTGGAATGGCATGGTGATCCAAAAACGACAAATTTCAGGCCCAGATCTCTGTACTGGGGTGAATGTATGACATTGTTCTGCATTCTGTCCATCAATTGTTGTTTTTGTTTTTGGCACTCCGAGTGGGACAGGTATTCCCAGACGTGGGTCCCGTGCTCTCCATGCCATTGGAGTCAACCTATCCTGGCTGATGAGGGGTGAAACCCCGATACCGGTCCTAGGATGCTTGTTTCCAGTCCAGGGAGGACATGGCCTGGCAGATCAGGCTGGACTGTTCCCATTGGGCACAGGGTCAAGACTGATTTGCATATGGCTGGGTTCAAACTGGAATGGCATGGTGAGTAAAAAAACAATGGATTTAGGCCCAGATCTCTGTACTGGGGTGAATGTATGACATTGTTCTGCATTCTGTCCATCAATTGTTGTTTTTGCATTTGTCAACCCGAGTGGGACGGATATGCGCAGACGTGGGTCCCGTGCTCTCCATGCCACTAGAGTCAAGCTATCCTGGTTGATGAGGGGTGAAACCCGGAAACCAGTCCTAGGATGCTTGTTTCCAGTCCAGGGAGGACCTGGCCTGGCAGTTCGGGCTGGACTGTTTCCATTGGGCACAGGGTCGAGACTGATTTGCATATGGCTGGGTTTAAACTGTAATGGCATGGTGAGCAAAAAAACTATGGATTTAGGCCCAGATCTCTGTACTGGGGGGAATGTATGACATTGTTCTGCATTCTGTCCATCAGTTGTTGTTTTTGCATTTGTCACCCCGAGTGGGACGGGTATTCCCAGACGTGGGTCCCGTGCTCCCCATGCCACTGGAGTCAAGCTATCCTGGCTGATGAGGGGTGAATCCCTGAAACCGGTCCTAGGATGCTTGTTTCCAGTCCAGAGAGGACCTGGCCTGGCAGTTTGGGCTGGACTGTTCCCATTGGGCACAGGGTCAAGACTGATTTGCATATGGCTGGGTTCAAACTTGAATGGCATGGTGAACAAAAAAACGATGGATTTAGGCCCAGATCTCTGTCCTGGGGTGAATATATGACATTGTTCTGCATTCTGTCCATCAATTGTTGGTTTTGCATTTGTCACCCTGAGTGGGACAGGTATGCCCAGACGTGGGTCCTGTGCTCTCCATGCCACTGGAGTCAAGCAATCCTGGCTGATGAGGGGTGCAACCCCGAAACTGTTCCTATGATGCTTGTCTCCAGTCCAGGGAGGACCTGGCCTGGCAGTTCGGGCTGGACTGTTCCTATTGGGCACAGGGTCTGGACTGATTTGCATATGGCTGAGTTCAAACTGGAATGGCATAGTGATCAAAAAAACGACAGATTTCAGGCCCAGATCTCTGTACTGGGGTGAATGTATGACATTGTTCTGCATTCTGTCCATCAATTGTTCTTTTTGACTTTGTCACCCCGAGTGGGACAGGTATGCCCAGACGTGGGTCCCGTGCTCTCCATGCCATTGGAGTCAACCTATCCTGGCTGATGAGGGGTGAAACCCCGATACCGGTCCTAGGATGCTTGTTTCCAGTCCAGGGAGGACATGGCCTAGCAGATCAGGCTGGACTGTTCCCATTGGGCACAGGGTCAAGACTGATTTGCATATGGCTGGGTTCAAACTGGAATGGCATGGTGAGCAAAAAAACAATGGATTTAGGCCCAGATCTCTGTACTGGGGTGAATGTATGACATTGTTCTGCATTCTGTCCATCAATTGTTGTTTTTGCATTTGTCACCTCAAGTAAGACGCGTATGCCTAGACGTGGGTCCCGTGCTCTCCATGTCACTGGAGTCAAGCTATCCTGGCTGATGAGGGGTGATACCTCAAAACCGGCCCTTAGATGCTTGTTATCCAGTCCAGGGAGGACCTGGCCTTGCAGTTCGGGATGGACTGTTCCCATCGGGCACAGGGTCAAGACTGATTGGTTGGGTTCAAACTGGAATGGCTTGGTGATCAAAAAAACGATGGATTTAGGCCCAGATCTCTGTCCTGGGTTGAATGTATGACATTGTTCTGCATTCTGTCCATCAATTGTTGGTTTTGCATTTGTCACCCCGAGTGGGACAGGTATGCCCAGACGTGGGTCCTGTGCTCTCCATGCCACTGGAGTCAAGCAATCATGGCTGATGAGGGGTGCAACCCCGAAACTGTTCCTATGATGCTTGTCTCCAGTCCAGGGAGGACCTGGCCTGGCAGTTCAGGCTGGACTGTTCCCATTGGGCACAGGGTCTGGACTGATTTGCATATGGCTGGGTTCAAACTGGAATGGCATGGTGATCAAAAAAACGATAAATTTCAGGCCCAGATCTCTGTACTGGGGTGAATGTATGACATTGTTCTGCATTCTGTCCATCAATTGTTGTTTTTGAATTTGGCACCCCGAGTGGGACAGGTATTCCCAGACGTGGGTCCCGTGCTCTCCATGCCATTGGAGTCAACCTATCCTGGCTGATGAGGGGTGAAACCCCGATACCGGTCCTAGGATGCTTGTTTCCAGTCCAGGGAGGACATGGCCTGGCAGATCAGGCTGGACTGTTCCCATTGGGCACAGGGTCAAGACTGATTTGCATATGGCTGGGTTCAAACTGGAATGGCATGGTGAGCAAAAAAACAATGGGTTTAGGCCCAGATCTCTGTACTGGGGTGAATGTATGACATTGTTCTGCATTCTGTCCATCAATTGTTGTTTTTGCATTTGTCAACCCGAGTGGGACGGATATGCGCAGACGTGGGTCCCATGCTCTCCATGCCACTGGAGTCAAGCTATCCTGGCTGATGAGGGGTGAAACCCAGAAACCAGTCCTAGGATGCTTGTTTCCAGTCCAGGGAGGACCTGGCCTGGCAGTTCGGGCTGGACTGTTCCCATTGGGCACAGGGTCAAGACTGATTTGCATATGGCTGGGTTCCAACTGGAATGGCATGGTGAGCAAAAAACGATGGATTTAGGCCCAGATCTCTGTACTGGGGTGAATGTATGACATTGTTCTGCATTCTGTTCATCAATTGTTGTTTTTGCATTTGTCACCCCGAGTGGGAAGGGTATGCCTAGATGTGGGTCCTGTGCTCCCCATGCCACTGGAGTCAAGCTATCCTGGCTGATGAGGGGTGTAACCCTGACCCCGGTCCTAGGATGCTTGTTTCCTGTCCAGGGATGACCTGGCCTGGCAATTTGGGCTGGACTGTTCCCATTGGGCACAGGGTCAAAACTGATTTGCATATGGCTGGGTTCAAACTGGAATGGCATGGTGGGCAAAAAAACAATGGATTTAGGCCCAGATCTCTGTATTGGGGTGAATGTATGATATTGTTCTGCATTCTATCCATCAATTGTTGTTTTTGCATTTGTCACCCCTAGTGGGATGGGTATGCCCAGACGTGGGTCCCGTGCTCTCCATGCCACTGGTCTCCATGCCACTGGAGTCAAGCTATCCTGGTTGATGAGGGTGAAACCCGGAAACCAGTCCTAGGATGCTTGTTTCCAGTCCAGGGAGGACCTGGCCTGGCAGTTCGGGCTGGACTGTTCCCACTGGGCACAGGGTCGAGACTGATTTGCATATGGCTGGGTTCAAACTGGAATGGCATGGTGAGCAAAAAAACAATGGATTTAGGCCCAGATCTCTGTACTGGGGGAATGTATGACATTGTTCTGCATTCTGTCCATCAGTTGTTGTTTTTGCATTTGTCACCCCGAGTGGGACGGGTATTCCCAGACGTGGGTCCCGTGCTCCCCATGCCACTGGAGTCAAGCTATCCTGGCTGATGTGGGGTGAAACCCTGAAACCGGTCCTAGGATGCTTGTTTCCAGTCCAGAGAGGACCTGGCCTGGCAGTTTGGGCTGGACTGTTCCCATTGGGCACAGGGTCAAGACTGATTTGCATATGGCTGGGTTCAAACTTGAATGGCATGGTGAACAAAAAAAACGATGGATTTAGGCCCAGATCTCTGTCCTGGGGTGAATATATGACATTGTTCTGCATTCTGTCCATCAATTGTTGGTTTTGCATTTGTCACCCTGAGTGGGACAGGTATGCCCAGACGTGGGTCCTGTGCTCTCCATGCCACTGGAGTCAAGCAATCCTGGCTGATGAGGGGTGCAACCCCGAAACTGTTCCTATGATGCTTGTCTCCAGTCCAGGGAGGACCTGGCCTGGCAGTTCGGTCTGGACTGTTCCCATTGGGCACAGGGTCTGGACTGATTTGCATATGGCTGAGTTCAAACTGGAATGGCATGGTGATCAAAAAAACGACAGATTTCAGGCCTAGATCTCTGTACTGGGGTGAATGTATGACATTGTTCTGCATTCTGTCCATCAATTGTTGTTTTTGCATTTGTCAACCCGAGTGGGACGGATATGCCCAGACGTGGGTCCCGTGCTCTCCATGCCACTGGAGTCAAGCTATCCTGGCTGATGAGGGGTGAAACCCAGAAACCAGTCCTAGGATCCTTGTTTCCAGTCCAGGGAGGACATGGCCTGGCAGTTCGGGCTGGACTGTTCCCATTGGGCACAGGGTCAAGACTGATTTGCATATGGCTGGGTTCCAACTGGAATGGCATGGTGAGCAAAAAAACGATGGATTTTGGCCCAGATCTCTGTACTGGGGTGAATGTATGACATTGTTCTGCATTCTGTTCATCAATTGTTGTTTTTGCATTTGTCACCCCGAGTGGGACGGGTATGCCTAGACATGGGTCCCGTGCTCCCCATGCCACTGGAGTCAAGCTATCCTGGCTAATGAGGGGTGTAACCCTGAAACCGGTCCTAGGATGCTTGTTTCCTGTCCAGGGAGGACCTGGCCTGGCAATTCGGGCTGGACTGCTCCCATTGGGCACAGGGTCAAGACTGATTTGCATATGGCTGGGTTCAAACTGGAATGGCATGGTGAGCAAAAAAACAATGGATTTAGGCCCAGATCTCTGTACTGGGGTGAATGTATGACATTGTTCTGCATTCTGTCCATCAATTGTTGTTTTTGCATTTGTCACCCCGAGTGGGACGGGTATGCCCAGACGTGGGTCCCGTGCTCTCCATGCCACTGGAATAAAGCTACCCTGGCTGATGAGGGGTGAAACTCCGAAACCGGTCCTAGGATGCTTGTTTCCACTACAGGGAGGACCTGGCCTGGCAGTTCGGGCTGGACTGTTCCCATTGGGCACAGGGTCAAGACTGATTTGCATATGGCTGGGTTCAAACTGCCAACACACAACGTCTCATGGAGATGCTTCTGCTGGATGATCTCAGAAGATCCCTAGGGTCTGAAGGGGTAGGCAGACAAGGTGGGGCAGAAGACGAGGAAGGGACCAGGGGTGAAAATACCCAGGACCTGACCTCTGAAGCTGGCCAGGAAGATGACAATCATCTTGACCTGGAAAATCCAGCTCCTCCTGCAGATGAGGAGGAGGACCAGAATGGCCTCCCCTTTGTCCCACCAGGAAGAATTGTGAGTGTGCCTAGAAGGTCAAGATCTCCCTCTCAGGAGTCTAACCATTCTGACACCTCAATGGGGACCTCTGTTTCCTCTCATAGGAGGGAATCCTCTCATGAAAGGAAAAAGAGACTGCTCCTGTATGAAGAAGCTCAGCTTAGGATCAGAAGAGAGCAGTTGGCTATAGACAGGGAGTCCCTAGAGCTTCATAGACAAAGAAGAAAGTTGGGACTAGAGTCCCATGGTGGCAGCAACTTCCCTAGTGGTAGGGAAAGGTCTTATGACCATAGAAACCTAAACAAGATTGTCCCTCCCTACCAGAGTGGGGATGACATCCACAAATGGATTACTGCACTGGAGAGGGCCTGCAAAGTTCAGAGGGTCCCCCAGGAGCAGTGGGCTGCAATCTTGTGGCTCTCCTTTGCAGACAAAGGTAGAGACAAGCTCCTCACTGTAAGAGAAGAGGATGCTGATGATTACCAAGTCCTGAAGAGTGCCCTGATAGATGGGTTTGGCCTAACCACTGAGCAATACAGGTTATAGTTCAGAGATACCCAAAATGCACAGACACAGGACTGGGTGGACTTTGTAGATTGTGCTACTAAGGCTCGGGAAGGCTGGTTACTTGGCAGTAAGGTGTGTGACTTCAAAGGATTGTATAATTTAATCATGAGGGAGCAGATTCTTAATAACTGTCAGAATCAGTTGCTACATCAGTACCTGGTTGACTCTGATCTGACCTCTCCCCAAGAATTGGGAAAGAAGGCAGACAAATGGGTCAGAACCAGGGTGAAGCAGAAGGTACAGAACCAAGGTGGTGACCAGAAGAAGCAAGATTCCAAACACTCTGACAAGGGTGGGGAAAAGGGTAAAGACCAGAAGTCTTCTCAAGGTCCCCAAAAATCTGCATCTGGTGGGGAATCCCAATCTACTAAAGGAAAAGACCAAAAGAAACCATGGTGCTAAATCTGTAAGCAGAAGACTCACTGGACAAGTGATTGCACCAAGTCCAAAGACTCTAATCCAGCCACCATTGCCCCTAAGGCAACTGTTCCCCCTAGTCCAGCTACAAATGGTGGTGTAAATACTCAGAATAAGGGTTTGGTAGGGTTGAACCTGGGTACTGAGATGGGCTCTGGCCTAGTCAGAGTGCCAACTCAGGCTGTCCTAGTCTGTGATGGGGGCATGGATATGTCCCCCTTTGTGAGTCCCAATAATTTGGGCAAATACAGACAGCAGCCTTTAATTAATGGAAGAGAGGCTTTGGCATTCAGGGACACAGGAGCAAGTGTCACCATGGTGACAAAAGATCTTGTGGATCCTGGGCAGATTATACTTGGTGAAATGTACCAATTGACCAATGCTAGCAATGTCAGAACAGACCATTCTCTGGCAGTTGTTAACTTCTCCTGGGGAGGGGTAACTGGCCTTAAGAAGGTTGTGGTGAGTGCAGACCTACCAGTTGAATGCTTGCTTGGCAATGATCTTGAAACCTCAGCTTGGGCAGATGTGGAGCTCAGGAAACATGCAGAAATGTTAGGGATCCCTGCACATGTCTTTGCTGTGACTAGGTCACAGGCAAAAATGTCAAAAGCTGTACAGGCCCTGGATTCTGGAATAATGGACCAGGTGCCTCCCAAGAGGACGAGCAGTAGGGTTAAGGCAGTGCCTTCCCCCTTGGCTCAGGAAGCAGATCAGTCTGTTGAGGAAGATGATCTCAGGCCTGAAGAAGGAACTGTCCCAGAGGAGCTTGAACCTGATCAGGTTGAGTTCTTGGGGACAGGGGGCCCTTCCAGGGCAGATCTGAGCCAGGAGCAGCTGAACTGCCCCTCTCTTGAACCCCTCAGACAGCAAGCTGCTGCTGAGGCTGCTGGGAATGCTAGTGGCACCCATAAGATATATTGGGAAGATGGACTCCTGTACTCAGAGAGTAGAGACCCCAAGCCTGGAGCAGCCAGGAGGTTGGTTATACCTCTGAAGTTCAGGGGCTTCCTATTGACACTAGCCCATGATCTTCCTTTAGAAGGTCACCTGGGCCAGAACAAGACTTGGGACAGAATTGTCCCTCACTTTCACTGGCCCCACATGTCTGAAGACACCAAGGAGTTTTGTCGCTCCTGTATAACCTGCCAAGCCAGTGGGAAGGCAGGTGGCACCACAAAGGCCCCCCTGATATCATTACCTGTGGTGGGGGTTCCATTTGAGAGGGTGGGGATTGACATAGTTGGTCCCATGGATCCCCAAACAGCATCTGGGCACAGGTTTATCCTGTTGGTGGTGGACCATGCCACCAGGTACCCAGAAGCCATTCCCCTTAGGACCACTACAGCACCTGTGGTGGCAAGGGCTCTCCTGGGAATTTTCTGAAGAGTGGGCTTTCCTAAGGAGGTAGTATCTGACAGAGATGCAAACTTTATGTCCAGTTACTTGACTGCAATGTGGAAGGAGTGTGGAGTGACTTATAAGTTCACCACACCCTATCACCCACAATGCAATGGTTTAGTTGAGAGATTCAACAAAACCTTGAAGGGCATGATTAAAGGGCTCCCAGAAAAGCTTAGGCTAAGATGGGACATACTCTTGCCCTGCCTTTTATTTGCATACAGGGAGGTGCCTCAAAGGGGGTTGGCTACAGCCCTTTTGAACTTTTGTTTGGCCATCCTGTCAGGGGTCCATTGTGTCTGGTGAAGGAAGGTTGGGAGTTACCTCTCAAACCCCTAAACAGGACATAGTGGACTATGTACTTGGTCTCTGCTCCAGGATGGCTGAGTACATGAAAAAGGCAACCAAAAACCTTGAGGCTAGGCAGGAATTACAGAAAGCCTGGCATGACCAAAAGGCTGTGCTGACTGTTTACCAGACAGGGCAGAAGGTGTGGGTGTTGGAGCCAGTGGCCCCAGCAGCCCTCCAAGACAAGTGGAGTGGCCCCCATACAATTTTTGAGCAGAAGGGAGAGGTTACCTATCTGGTAGACCTGGGAACTCCCAGGAGCCCCCACAGGGTGCTCCATGTCAACAGGCTGAAGCCATATGTGGACAGGGCTGACATGGGCTTGCTCATGGCAACTGATGAGGGACAGGAGGAGGAGAGTGACCCTCTCCCTGACCTGCTATCACACAACCCTGATGATGGGTCAGTAGATGATGTAGCCTTGGCAGGCAGCCTCACTGCCCAGCAGCAAACTTATTGTAGACAGGTGCTCAATCAGTTCAGACACATGTTTTCTCTGACTCCAAGTCAGACTACCTGGTGCACTCATGAAGTGGACACTGGGGACAGTCTGCCTGTTAAAAGTAAGATTTACAGGCAACCTGACCAAGTCAGGGACTGTATCAGGAAAGAAGTCCAGAAATCTTGGAACTGGGTGTCATTGAGCCTTCAGATAGCCCTTGGGCTAGTCCAGTGGTCCTGGTGCCAAAACCTCACACCAAAGATGGTAAGAGAGAGATGAGGTTTTGTGTGGACTACAGAGGCCTCAATGCAGTCACTAGGACTGATGCCCATCCAATGCCCAGGGCAGATGAGCTAATAGACACTTTGGCCTCAGCAAAGTATCTAAGCACATTTGACCTAACAGCTGGCTACTGGCAGATCAGACTAGCTGATGATGCAAAGCCAAAAACTGCATTTTCCACCCCTGGTGGGCTTTACCAATTTGTGGTGATGCCCTTTGGTTTGAAGAATGCACCTGCCACTTTCAGAGGTTGGTGAACACAGTCCTTACAGGTCTGGAAGCCTATAGTGCAGCATATCTAGATGATATTGCTGTCTTTAGCTCCACCTGGGAGGATCACCTGGTCCACCTCAGAAAGGTTTTGGAGGCCCTGCAGAAGGCAGGCCTCACTATCAAGGACACAAAGTGCCAGATAGGGCAGAGTCAGGTTGTGTACCTGGGCCACCTTGTAGGTGGAGGCCAGGTTCAACCATTGCAGAGCAAAATCCAGACCATCATGGACTGGGCTGCTCCCACTACCCAGACTCAGGTGAGAGCCTTTTTAGGCCTGACTGGGTACTACAGAAGATTTGTCAAGGGGTATGGATCAATAGTGACACCCCTGAATGACTTAACCTCTAAGAAAATGCCCAAAAAGGTTCAGTGGACAGTTAGCTGTCAAAAGGCATTTGATGACCTGAAGCAGGCCATGTGCACTGCTCCCATTCTGCAAAGTCCTGATTACTCAAAAAAGTTCATTGTGCAAACAGATGCATCTGAGTTGGGGCTAGGGGCTGTACTGTCACAGTTGAATGATGAAGGTCAGGATCAGCCAGTAGCTTTTATTAGCAGAAGGCTGACCCCCAGAGAGAAACGTTGGTCAGCCATTGAGAGGGAGGCCTTTGCTGTGGTTTGGGCTCTGAAGAAGCTGAGGCCATACTTGTTTGGTACTCACTTCCTTGTTCAGACAGACCATAAGCCCCTCTTATGGCTAAAACAGATGAAGGGTGAAAACCCCAAACTTTTGAGGTGGTCCATTTCCCTACAGGGGATGGACTATACAGTGGAACATAGACCTGGGAGTAACCATGCCAATGCAGATGGACTCTCCAGATATTTCCACTTAGAACATGAAGACTTAACTGGTCAAGGTTAGTTTAATGTCCCTGCGTTTGGGGGGCGGGGTTGTGTAGGAGAGTAGGATCTACCTCTTATGGTTACCCCCACTTTTTGCTGATGTCTCACTGTTTTTCGACTTTAGTCTGGCTGGGGCCCTGCTATCTAGGACCCCAGCCTAGCTGCTTCCTCTCTAAATTGATTCCATGTACCTCAGGTATATCCCAGATTGGATTCTGGAGTGGACATATAAGTCCCTAGTATATGGTATACTATGTACCCAGGTCATAGGTACCCCAGAGGCCTACCAGGGGCTGAAGCATGTATTGTGCCACCCCTGGAAGGCCCTCCAAAATGACACCACAGGACTGCTACTGCAGCCTGAGTGAGGTGGTGCCTGCACCCCTTACAGAGATATAGGTTCACTATATCTCACCTATCACTGCACATAGAAACCTATCAGTCACCCCTATGGCAGGCCTTATCAATCCTGAAGGCAGGGTGCTTGGTTATATGTGAGAGGGTGCCCATGCATGAGCAGAGCACCCCTGCAGCCTTCGGAATATATCCTCCGGGGTTGTCTGTGGTGCAGCCTAACCATATACTCTTAAGTGCATTATAACCTCGCGGTAAAATGCTAACTTTGGACTGGCTGCACAGAAACATGTTGTGTTTGGTGTCAAACACCTTGGAACCCTACCCCCCACCAGTACTGGCGGCGGGGTAGAATTCCACCCTTCTAGAGGAGAGACATGTCCCCACCGGTATACCCGATAGAAACCTTAAAGAGCCCTGGCATCACAAAATGGATGCTGCAGCCACAGACACGAGTCTGGCCTCCTGCTGCTGACCGAAACTCCAGCAGAGGAGGCCTGGACAATAGGTTTCCTGTCACAGGGAGGTGTGACCACCTCCCAGACAGGCCTTAGTGGATTGGGGCTGGGTGGGTGCACTCTCTGAGTGCTTTGAAGTCCTGCACTGTGGGCAAATTTGGTGTCCTCGTGCATACCCCTGTTCAAACCGGTTGCAGGGGCTACCAGCCCCTGCTCTGGTGCGAAACTGGACAAAGGAAATGGGTGTAGCAACCCCTCTTTCCAAACCCTCACATAGGTGGGTCCCCAGAGTTAGTCCAACCCCTTTCTTTAGTATAAGTAAGGGAACCCTGGCAACAGGACTTTTGATATCCCTGGACGAAACTCTGCAACTGAATCCTGGAACTTCGACTCTCTACTCAAGACTAGAGGACTGAAGAAATCTCCCTTGGGGTCAAGGAGTGACTCCCCTGCTTGGCAGGCACCAACAAAACATTTGTTGGTCGTGATCTCCGAAGCTCCCGCCAGACTCAGAAGTACTTGCAGCCCAGGAAGAGGATTTCCAGACATCTCAGAGGCCTACCCGAGTCCCCAGCAAAGCTGAGACCCGCAGCCCTCGTGAGTAGCGTGGAACAAGGGACTCACGTCTGGGCATACCCGTCCCACTCGGGGTGACAAATGCAAAAACAACAATTGATGGACAGAATGCAGAACAATGTCATACATTCACCCCAGTACAGAGATCTGGGCCTAAATCCATCGTGTTTTTGCTCACCATGCCATTCCAGTTTGAACCCAGCCATATGCAAATCAGTCTTGACCCTGTGCCCAATGGGAACTGTCCAGCCCGAACTGCCAGGCCAGGTCCTCCCTGGACTGGAAACAAGCATCCTAGGACCGGTTTCAGGGTTTCACCCCTCATCAGCCAGGATAGCTTGACTCCAGTGGCATTGAGAGCAAGGGACCCACGTCTGGGAATACACGTCCCACTAGGGGTGACAAATGCAAAAACAAAAATTGATGGACAGAATGCAGAACAATGTCATACATTCACCCCAGTACAGAGATCTGGGCCTAAATCCATTGTTTTTTTGCTCACCATGCCATTCCAGTTTGAACCCAGCCATATGCAATCAGTCTTGACACTGTGCCCAATGGGAAGAGTCCAGCCCGAACTGCCAGGCCAGGTCCTCCCTGGACTGGAAACAAGCATCCTAGGACTGGTTTCGGGGTTTCACCCCTCATTAGCCAGGATAGCTTGTCTCCAGTGACACGGAGAGCACGGGACCCACGTCTAGGCATACGCGTCACACTCGAGGTGACAAATGCAAAAACAACAATTGATGGACAGAATGCAGAATAATGTCATACATTCACCCCAGTACAGAGATCTGGGCCTAAATCCATCGTTCTTTTGATCACCATGCCATTCCAGTTTGAACACAGCCAATCAGTCTTGACCCTGTGCCCGATGGGAACAGTCCATTCTGAACTGCAAGGCCAGGTCCTCCCTGGACTGGATAACAAGCATCCTAGGGCCGGTTTTGAGGTATCACCCCTCATCAGCCAGGATAGCTTGACTCCAGTGGCATGGAGAGCACGGGACCCACGTCTGGGCACACCAGTCCCACTCGGGGTGACAAATGCAAAAACAATAATTGATGGACAGAATGCAGAACAATGTCATACATTCACCCCAGTACAGAGATCTGGGCCTAAATCCATCGTTTTTTTGCTCACCATGCCATTCCAGTTTGAACCCAGCCATATGTAAATCAGTCCAGACCCTGTGCTCAATGGGAACAGTCCAGCCCGAACTGCCAGGCCAGGTCCACCCTGGACTGGAAACAAGCATCCTAGGACCGGTTTCGTTGTTTCACCCCTCATCAGCCAGGATAGCTTGACTCCAGTGGCATGGAGAGCACGGGACCCACGTCTGGGCATACTCGTCCCACTCTGGTGACAAATGCAAAAACAACAATTGATGGACAGAATGCAGAACAATGTCATACATTCACCCCAATACAGAGATCTGGGCCTAAATTCATTGTTTTTTTGCTCACCATGCCATTCCAGTTTGAACCCAGCCATATGCAAATCAGTCTTGACCCTGTGCCCAATGGGAACAGTCCAGTCAGAAATGCCAGGCCAGGTCCTCCATGGACTGGAAACAAGCATCCTAGGACCGGTTTCTGGGTTTCACCCCTCATCAGCCAGGATAGCTTGACTCCAATGGCATGGAGAGCACAGGACCGACGTCTGGGCATACCTGTCCCACTCGGGGTTACAAATGCAAAAACAACAATTGATGGAAAGAATGCAGAACAATGTCATACATTCACCCCAGTACAGAGATCTGGGCCTAAATCCATCGTTTTTTTGACCAACATGCCATTCCAGTTTGAACCCAGCCATATGCAAATCAGTCTTGACCCTGTGCCCAATGGGAACAGTCCAGCCCGAACTGCCAGGACAGGTCCTCCCTGGACTGGAAACAAGCATCCTAGGACCAGTTTTGGAGTTTCACCCCTCATCAGCCAGGATAGCTTGACTCCAGTGGCATGGAAAGCACGGGACCCACTTCTGGGCATACCCGTCCCACTCGGGGTGACAAATGCAAAAACAATTGATGGACAGAATGCAGAACATTGTCATACATTCACCCCAGTACAGAGATCTGGACTGTTCCCATTGGGCACAGTGTCAAAACTGATTTGCATATGACTGGGTTCAAACTGGAATCGCATGGTGAGCAAAAAAACTGTGGATTTAGGCCCAGATCCCTGTACTGGGGTGAATGTATGATATTGTTCTGCATTCTGTCCATCAATTGTTGTTTTTGCATTTGCCACCCCAAGTGGGACGGGTATGCCCAGACGTGGGTCCCGTGCTCTCCATGCCACTGGTCTCCATGCCACTGGAGTCTAGCTATCCTGGTTGATGAGGGGTGAAACCCTGAAACCAGTCCTAGGATGCTTGTTTCCAGTCCAGGGAGGACCTGGCCTGGCAGTTCGGGCTGGACTGTTCCCATTGGGCACAGGGTCGAGACTGATTTGCATATGGCTGTGTTCAAACTGGAATGGCATGGTGAGCAAAAAAACAATGGATTTAGGCCCAGATCTCTGTACTGGGGGTAATGTATGACATTGTTCTGCATTCTGTCCATCAGTTGTTTTTGCATTTGTCACCCCGAGTGGGACAGGTATTCCCAGACGTGGGTCCCGTGCTCTCCATGCCACTGGAGTCAAGCTATCCTGGCTGATGAGGGGTGATACCACGAAACCGGTCCTAGGATGCTTGTTTCCAGTCCAGGGAGGACCTGTACTGGCAGTTCGGGCTGGACTGTTCCCATTGGGCACAGGGTCAAAACTGATTTGCATATGGATGGGCTCAAACTGGAATGGCATGGTGGGCAAAAAACAATGGATTTAGGCCCAGATCTCTGTATTGGGGTGAATGTATGATATTGTTCTGCATTCTGTCCATCAATTGTTGTTTTTGCATTTGTCACCCCTAGTGGGATGGGTATGCCCAAACGTGGGTCCCGTGCTCTCCATGCCACTGGTCTCCATGCCACTGGAGTCAAGCTATCCTGGTTGATGAGGGGTGAAACCCGGAAACCAGTCCTAGGATGCTTGTTTCCAGTCCAGGGAGGACCTGGCCTGGCAGTTCGGGCTGGACTGTTCCCATTGGGCACAGGGTCGAGACTGATTTGCATATGGCTGGGTTCAAACTGGAATGGCATGGTGAGCAAAAACAATGGATTTAGGCCCAGATCTCTGTACCGGGGTGAACATATGACATTGTTCTGCGTTCTGTCCATCAATTGTTTTTTTGCATTTGTCACTCCGAGTGGGACAGGTATGCCCAGACTTGGGTCCCGCGTCTCCATGCCACTGGAGTCAAGCTATCCTGGCTGATGAGAGGTGAAACCCCGAAACCGGTCCTAGGATCCTTGTTTCCAGTCCAGGGAGGACCTGGCCTGGCAGTTCAGGCTGGACTGTTCCCATTGGGCACAGGGTCAAGGCTGATTTGCATATGGCTGGGTTCAAACTGGAATGGCATTGTGAGCAAAAACGATGGATTTAGGCCTAGATCTCTGTACTGGTGTGAATGTATGACATTGTTCTGCATTCTGTCCATCAATTGTTGTTTTTGCATTTGTCACCCCAAGTAGGACGCGTATGCCTAGACGTGGGTCCTGTGCTCTCCATGTCACTGGAGTCAAGCTATCCTGGCTGATGAGGGGTGATACCTCAAAACCGGCCCTTAGAGGCTTGTTATCCAGTCCAGGGAGGACCTGGCCTTGCAGTTCGGGATGGACTGTTCCCATCGGGCACAGGGTCAAGACTGATTGGCTGGGTTCAAACTGGAATGGCTTGGTGATCAAAAAACGATGGATTTAGGCCCAGCTCTCTGTCCTGGGGTGAATATATGACATTGTTCTGCATTACGTCCATCAATTGTTGGTTTTGCATTTGTCACCCTGAGTGGGACAGGTATGCCCAGACGTGGGTCCTGTGCTCTCCATGCCACTGGAGTCAAGCAATCCTGGCTGATGAGGGGTGCAACCCCGAAACTGTTCCAATGATGCTTGTCTCCAGTCCAGGGAGGACCTGGCCTGGCAGTTCGGGCTGGACTGTTCCCATTGGGCAAAGGGTCTGTACTGATTTGCATATGGCTGGGTTCAAACTGGAATGGCATGGTGAGCAAAAAAACAATGGATTTAGGCCCAGATCTCTGTACTGGGGGTAATGTATGACATTGTTCTGCATTCTGTCCATCAGTTGTTTTTGCATTTGTCACCCCGAGTGGGACAGGTATTCCCAGACGTGGGTCCCGTGCTCTCCATGCCACTGGAGTCAAGCTATCCTGGCTGATGAGGGGTGATACCCCGAAACCGGTCCTAGGATGCTTGTTTCCAGTCCAGGGAGGACCTGTACTGGCAGTTCGGGCTGGACTGTTCCCATTGGGCACAGGGTCAAAACTGATTTGCATATGGCTGGGCTCAAACTGGAATGGCATGGTGGGCAAAAAAACAATGGATTTAGGCCCAGATCTCTGTATTGGGGTGAATGTATGATATTGTTCTGCATTCTGTCCATCAATTGTTGTTTTTGCATTTGTCACCCCTAGTGGGATGGGTATGCCCAAACGTGGGTCCCGTGCTCTCCATGCCACTGGTCTCCATGCCACTGGAGTCAAGCTATCCTGGTTGATGAGGGGTGAAACCCGGAAACCAGTCCTAGGATGCTTGTTTCCAGTCCAGGGAGGACCTGGCCTGGCAGTTCGGGCTGGACTGTTCCCATTGGGCACAGGGTCGAGACTGATTTGCATATGGCTGGGTTCAAACTGGAATGGCATGGTGAGCAAAAAAACAATGGATTTAGGCCCAGATCTCTGTACCGGGGTGAACATATGACATTGTTCTGCGTTCTGTCCATCAATTGTTTTTTTTGCATTTGTCACTCCGAGTGGGACAGGTATGCCCAGACTTGGGTCCCGCGCTCTCCATGCCACTGGAGTCAAGCTATCCTGGCTGATGAGAGGTGAAACCCCGAAACCGGTCCTAGGATCCTTGTTTCCAGTCCAGGGAGGACCTGGCCTGGCAGTTCAGGCTGGACTGTTCCCATTGGGCACAGGGTCAAGGCTGATTTGCATATGGCTGGGTTCAAACTGGAATGGCATTGTGAGCAAAAAAACGATGGATTTAGGCCTAGATCTCTGTACTGGTGTGAATGTATGACATTGTTCTGCATTCTGTCCATCAATTGTTGTTTTTGCATTTGTCACCCCAAGTAGGACGCGTATGCCTAGACGTGGGTCCTGTGCTCTCCATGTCACTGGAGTCAAGCTATCCTGGCTGATGAGGGGTGATACCTCAAAACCGGCCCTTAGAGGCTTGTTATCCAGTCCAGGGAGGACCTGGCCTTGCAGTTCGGGATGGACTGTTCCCATCGGTCACAGGGTCAAGACTGATTGGCTGGGTTCAAACTGGAATGGCTTGGTGATCAAAAAAACGATGGATTTAGGCCCAGCTCTCTGTCCTGGGGTGAATATATGACATTGTTCTGCATTACGTCCATCAATTGTTGGTTTTGCATTTGTCACCCTGAGTGGGACAGGTATGCCCAGACGTGGGTCCTGTGCTCTCCATGCCACTGGAGTCAAGCAATCCTGGCTGATGAGGGGTGCAACCCCGAAACTGTTCCAATGATGCTTGTCTCCAGTCCAGGGAGGACCTGGCCTGGCAGTTCGGGCTGGACTGTTCCCATTGGGCAAAGGGTCTGTACTGATTTGCATATGGCTGGGTTCAAACTGGAATGGCATGGTGAGCAAAAAAACGACAGATTTCAGGCCCAGATCTCTGTACTGGGGTGAATGTATGACATTGTTCTGCATTCTGTCCATCAATTGTTGTTTTTGAATTTGTCACCCCGAGTGGGACAGGTATGCCCAGACGTGGGTCCTGTGCTCTCCATGCCATTGGAGACAACCTATCCTGGCTGATGAGGGGTGAAACCCCGATACCGGTCCTAGGATGCTTGTTTCCAGTCCAGGGAGGACATGGCCTAGCAGATCAGGCTGGACTGTTCCCATTGGGCACAGGGTCAAGACTGATTTGCATATGGCTGGGTTCAAACTGGAATGGCATGGTGAGCAAAAAAACAATGGATTTAGGCCCAGATCTCTGTACTGGGGTGAATGTATGACATTGTTCTGCATTCTGTCCATCAATTGTTGTTTTTGCATTTGTCAACCCGAGTGGGACGGATATGCCCAGACGTGGGTCCCGTGCTCTCCATACCACTGGAGTCAAGCTATCCTGGCTGAAGAGGGGTGAAACCCAGAAACCAGTCCTAGGATGCTTGTTTCCAGTCCAGGGAGGACCTGACCTGGCAGTTCGGGCTGGACTGTTCCCATTGGGCACAGGGTCAAGACTGATTTGCATATGGCTGGGTTCCAACTGGAATGGCATGGTGAGCAAAAAAACGATGGATTTTGGCCCAGATCTCTGTACTGGGGTGAATGTATGACATTGTTCTGCAGTCTGTTCATCAATTGTTGTTTTTGCATTTGTCACCCCGAGTGGGACGGGTATGCCTAGACATGGGTCCCGTGCTCCCCATGCCACTGGAGTCAAGCTATCCTGGCTGATGAGGGGTGTAACCCTGAAACCGGTCCTAGGATGCTTGTTTCCTGTCCAGGGAGGACCTGGCCTGGCAATTCAGGCTGGACTGCTCCCATTGGGCACAGGGTCAAGACTTATTTGCATATGGCTGGGTTCGAACTTGAATGGCATGGTGAGCAAAAAAAACGATGGATTTAGGCCCAGATCTCTGTACCGGGGTGAACATATGACATTGTTCTGCGTTCTGCCCATCAATTGTTTTTTTTGCATTTGTCACTCCGAGTGGGACAGGTATGCCCAGACGTGGGTCCCGCGCTCTCCATGCCACTGGAGTCAAGCTATCCTGGCTGATGAGAGGTGAAACCTCGAAACTGGTCCTAGGATCCTTGTTTCCAGTCCAGGGAGGACCTGGCCTGGCAGTTCAGGCTGGACTGTTCCCATTGGGCACAGGGTCAAGACTGATTTGCATATGGCTGGGTTCAAACTGGAATGGCATGGTGAGCAAAAAACCGATGGATTTAGACCTAGATCTCTGTACTGGTGTGAATGTATGACATTGTTCTGCATTCTGTCCATCAATTGTTATTTTTGCATTTGTCACCCCAAGTAGGACGTGTATGCCTAGACGTGGGTCCCGTGCTCTCCATGTCACTGGAGTCAAGCTATCCTGGCTGATGAGGGGTGATTCCTCAAAACCGGCCCTTAGATGCTTGTTATCCAGTCCAGGGAGGACCTGGCCTTGCAGTTCGGGATGGACTGTTCCCATCGGGCACAGGGTCAAGATGATTGGCTGGGTTCAAACTGGAATGGCTTGGTGATCAAAAAAACGATGGATTTAGGCAAAGATCTCTGTCCTGGGGTGAATGTATGACATTGTTCTGCATTCTGTCCATCAATTGTTGGTTTTACATTTGTCACCCCGAGTGGGACAGGTATGCCCAGACGTGGGTCCTGTGCTCTCCATGCCACTGGAGTCAAGCAATCCTGGCTGATGAGGGGTGCAACCCCGAAACTGTTCCTATGATGCTTGTCTCCAGTCCAGGGAGGACCTGGCCTGGCAGTTCGGGCTGGACTGTTCCCATTGGGCACAGGGTCTGGACTGATTTGCATATGGCTGGGTTCAAACTGGAATGGCATGGTGATCAAAAAAACGACAAATTTCAGGCCCAGATCTCTGTACTGGGGTGAATGTATGACATTGTTCTGCATTCTGTCCATCAATTGTTGTTTTTGTTTTTGGCACCCCGAGTGGGACAGGTATTCCCAGACGTGGGTCCCGTGCTCTCCATGCCATTGGAGTCAACCTATCCTGGCTGATGAGGGGTGAAACCCTGATACCGGTCCTAGGATGCTTGTTTCCAGTCCAGGGAGGACTTGGCCTGGCAGATCAGGCTGGACTGTTCCCATTGGGCACAGGGTCAAGACTGATTTGCATATGGCTGGGTTCAAACTGGAATGGCATGGTGAGTAAAAAAACAATGGATTTAGGCCCAGATCTCTGTACTGGGGTGAATGTATGACATTGTTCTGCATTCTGTCCATCAATTGTTGTTTTTGCATTTGTCAACCCGAGTGGGACGGATATGCGCAGACGTGGGTCCCGTGCTCTCCATGCCACTAGAGTCAAGCTATCCTAGTTGATGAGGGGTGAAACCCGGAAACCAGTCCTAGGATGCTTGTTTCCAGTCCAGGGAGGACCTGGCCTGGCAGTTCGGGCTGGACTGTTTCCATTGGGCACAGGGTCGAGACTGATTTGCATATGGCTGGGTTTAAACTGTAATGGCATGGTGAGCAAAAAAACAATGGATTTAGGCCCAGATCTCTGTACTGGGGGGAATGTATGACATTGTTCTGCATTCTGTCCATCAGTTGTTGTTTTTGCATTTGTCACCCTGAGTGGGACAGGTATGCCCAGACGTGGGTCCTGTGCTCTCCATGCCACTGGAGTCAAGCAATCCTGGCTGATGAGGGGTGAAACCCTGAAACCGGTCCTAGGATGCTTGTTTCCAGTCCAGAGAGGACCTGGCCTGGCAGTTTGGGCTGGACTGTTCCCATTGGGCACAGGGTCAAGACTGATTTGCACATGGCTGGGTTCAAACTTGAATGGCATGGTGAACAAAAAAAACGATGGATTTAGGCCCAGATCTCTGTCCTGGGGTGAATATATGACATTGTTCTGCATTCTGTCCATCAATTGTTGGTTTTGCATTTGTCACCCTGAGTGGGACAGGTATGCCCAGACGTGGGTCCTGTGCTCTCCATGCCACTGGAGTCAAACAATCCTGGCTGATGAGGGGTGCAACCCCGAAACTGTTCCTATGATGCTTGTCTCCAGTCCAGGGTGGACCTGGCCTGGCAGTTCGGGCTGGACTGTTCCCATTGGGCACAGGGTCTGGACTGATTTGCATATGGCTGAGTTCAAACTGGAATGGCATAGTGATAAAAAAAACGACAGATTTCAGGCCCAGATCTCTGTACTGGGGTGAATGTATGACATTGTTCTGCATTCTGTCCATCAATTGTTGTTTTTGAATTTGTCACCCCGAGTGGGACAGGTATGCCCAGACGTGGGTCCCGTGCTCTCCATGCCATTGGAGTCAACCTATCCTGGCTGATGAGGGGTGAAACCCCGATACCGGTCCTAGGATGCTTGTTTCCAGTCCAGGGAGGACATGGCCTAGCAGATCAGGCTGGACTGTTCCCATTGGGCACAGGGTCAAGACTGATTTGCATATGGCTGGATTCAAACTGGAATGGCATGGTGAGCAAAAAAACAATGGATTTAGGCCCAGATCTCTGTACTGGGGTGAATGTATGACATTGTTCTGCATTCAGTCCATCAATTGTTGTTTTTGCATTTGTCACCCCAAGTAAGACGCGTATGCCTAGACGTGGGTCCCGTGCTCTCCATGTCACTGGAGTCAAGCTATCCTGGGTGATGAGGGGTGATACCTCAAAACCGGCCCTTAGATGCTTGTTATCCAGTCCAGGGAGGACCTGGCCTTGCAGTTCGGGATGGACTAGTTCCCATCGGGCACAGGGTCAAGACTGATTGGTTGGGTTCAAACTGGAATGGCTTGGTGATCAAAAAAACGATGGATTTAGGCCCAGATCTCTGTCCTGGGGTGAATGTATGACATTGTTCTGCATTCTGTCCATCAATTGTTGGTTTTGCATTTGTCACCCCGAGTGGGACAGGTATGCCCAGACGTGGGTCCTGTGCTCTCCATGCCACTGGAGTCAAGCAATCCTGGCTGATGAGGGGTGCAACCCCGAAACTGTTCCTATGATGCTTGTCTCCAGTCCAGGGAGGACCTGGCCTGGCAGTTCAGGCTGGACTGTTCCCATTGGGCACAGGGTCTGGACTGATTTGCATATGGCTGGGTTCAAACTGGAATGGCATGGTGATCAAAAAAACGACAAATTTCAGGCCCAGATCTCTGTACTGGGGTGAATGTATGACATTGTTCTGCATTCTGTCCATCAATTGTTGTTTTTGAATTTGGCACCCCGAGTGGGACAGGTATTCCCAGACGTGGGTCCCGTGCTCTCCATGCCATTGGAGTCAACCTATCCTGGCTGATGAGGGGTGAAACCCCGATACCGGTCCTAGGATACTTGTTTCCAGTCCAGGGAGGACATGGCCTGGCAGATCAGGCTGGACTGTTCCCATTGGGCACAGGGTCAAGACTGATTTGCATATGGCTGGGTTCAAACTGGAATGGCATGGTGAGCAAAAAAACAATGGATTTAGGCCCAGATCTCTGTACTGGGGTGAATGTATGACATTGTTCTGCATTCTGTCCATCAATTGTTGTTTTTGCATTTGTCAACCCGAGTGGGACGGATATGCGCAGACGTGGGTCGCATGCTCTCCATGCCACTGGAGTCAAGCTATCCTGGCTGATGAGGGGTGAAACCCAGAAACCAGTCCTAGGATGCTTGTTTCCAGTCCAGGGAGGACCTGGCCTGGCAGTTCGGGCTGGACTGTTCCCATTGGGCACAGGGTCAAGACTGATTTGCATATGGCTGGGTTCCAACTGGAATGGCATGGTGAGCAAAAAAACGATGGATTTAGGCCCAGATCTCTGTACTGGGGTGAATGTATGACATTGTTCTGCATTCTGTTCATCAATTGTTGTTTTTGCATTTGTCACCCCGAGTGGGACGGGTATGCCTAGATGTGGGTCCTGTGCTCCCCATGCCACTGGAGTCAAGCTATCCTGGCTGATGAGGGGTGTAACCCTGACCCCGGTCCTAGGATGCTTGTTTCCTGTCCAGGGAGGACCTGGCCTGGCAATTTGGGCTTGACTGTTCCCATTGGGCACAGGGTCAAAACTGATTTGCATATGGCTGGGTTCAAACTGGAATGGCATGGTGGGCAAAAAAACAATGGATTTAGGCCCAGATCTCTGTATTGGGGTGAATGTATGATATTGTTCTGCATTCTGTCCATCAATTGTTGTTTTTGCATTTGTCACCCCTAGTGGGATGGGTATGCCCAGACGTGGGTCCCGTGCTCTCCATGCCACTGGTCTCCATGCCACTGGAGTCAAGCTATCCTGGTTGATGAGGGGTGAAACCCGGAAACCAGTCCTAGGATGCTTGTTTCCAGTCCAGGGAGGACCTGGCCTGGCAGTTCGGGCTGGACTGTTCCCACTGGGCACAGGGTCGAGACTGATTTGCATATGGCTGGGTTCAAACTGGAATGGCATGGTGAGCAAAAAAACAATGGATTTAGGCCCAGATCTCTGTACTGGGGGGAATGTATGACATTGTTCTGCATTCTGTCCATCAGTTGTTGTTTTTGCATTTGTCACCCCGAGTGGGACGGGTATTCCCAGACGTGGGTCCCGTGCTCCCCATGCCACTGGAGTCAAGCTATCCTGGCTGATGTGGGGTGAAACCCTGAAACCGGTCCTAGGATGCTTGTTTCCAGTCCAGAGAGGACCTGGCCTGGCAGTTTGGGCTGGACTGTTCCCATTGGGCACAGGGTCAAGACTGATTTGCATATGGCTGGGTTCAAACTTGAATGGCATGGTGAACAAAAAACGATGGATTTAGGCCCAGATCTCTGTCCTGGGGTGAATATATGACATTGTTCTGCATTCTGTCCATCAATTGTTGGTTTTGCATTTGTCACCCTGAGTGGGACAGGTATGCCCAGACGTGGGTCCTGTGCTCTCCATGCCACTGGAGTCAAGCAATCCTGGCTGATGAGGGGTGCAACCCCGAAACTGTTCCTATGATGCTTGTCTCCAGTCCAGGGAGGACCTGGCCTGGCAGTTCGGTCTGGACTGTTCCCATTGGGCACAGGGTCTGGACTGATTTGCATATGGCTGAGTTCAAACTGGAATGGCATGGTGATCAAAAAAACGACAGATTTCAGGCCTAGATCTCTGTACTGGGGTGAATATATGACATTGTTCTGCATTCTGTCCATCAATTGTTGTTTTTGCATTTGTCAACCCGAGTGGGACGGATATGCCCAGACGTGGGTCCCGTGCTCTCCATGCCACTGGAGTCAAGCTATCCTGGCTGATGAGGGGTGAAACCCAGAAACCAGTCCTAGGATCCTTGTTTCCAGTCCAGGGAGGACATGGCCCTGCAGTTCGGGCTGGACTGTTCCCATTGGGCACAGGGTCAAGACTGATTTGCATATGGCTGGGTTCCAACTGGAATGGCATGGTGAGCAAAAAAACGATGGATTTTGGCCCAGATCTCTGTACTGGGGTGAATGTATGACATTGTTCTGCATTCTGTTCATCAATTGTTGTTTTTGCATTTGTCACCCCGAGTGGGACAGGTATGCCTAGACATGGTTCCCGTGCTCCCCATGCCACTGGAGTCAAGCTATCCTGGCTAATGAGGGGTGTAACCCTGAAACCGGTCCTAGGATGCTTGTTTCCTGTCCAGGGAGGACCTGGCCTGGCAATTCGGGCTGGACTTCTCCCATTGGGCACAGGGTCAAGACTGATTTGCATATGGCTGGGTTCAAACTGGAATGGCATGGTGAGCAAAAAAACAATGGATTTAGGCCCAGATCTCTGTACTGGGGTGAATGTATGACATTGTTCTGCATTCTGTCCATCAATTGTTGTTTTTGCATTTGTCACCCCGAGTGGGACGGGTATGCCCAGACGTGGGTCCCGTGCTCTCCATGCCACTGGAATAAAGCTACCCTGGCTGATGAGGGGTGAAACTCCGAAACCGGTCCTAGGATGCTTGTTTCCACTACAGGGAGGACCTGGCCTGGCAGTTCGGGCTGGACTGTTCCCATTGGGCACAGGGTCAAGACTGATTTGCATATGGCTGGGTTCAAACTGCCAACACCCAACGTCTCATGGAGATGCTTCTGCTGGATGATCTCAGAAGATCCCTAGGGTCTGAAGGGGTAGGCAGACAAGGTGGGGCAGAAGACGAGGAAGGGACCAGGGGTGAAAATACCCAGGACCTGACCTCTGAAGCTGGCCAGGAAGATGACAATCATCTTGACCTGGAAAATCCAGCTCCTCCTGCAGATGAGGAGGAGGACCAGAATGGCCTCCCCTTTGTCCCACCAGGAAGAATTGTGAGTGTGCCTAGAAGGTCAAGATCTCCCTCTCAGGAGTCTAACCATTCTGACACCTCAATGGGGACCTCTGTTTCCTCTCATAGGAGGGAATCCTCTCATGAAAGGAAAAAGAGACTGCTCCTGTATGAAGAAGCTCAGCTTAGGATCAGAAGAGAGCAGTTGGCTATAGACAGGGAGTCCCTAGAGCTTCATAGACAAAGAAGAAAGTTGGGACTAGAGTCCCATGGTGGCAGCAACTTCCCTAGTGGTAGGGAAAGGTCTTATGACCATAGAAACCTAAACAAGATTGTCCCTCCCTACCAGAGTGGGGATGACATCCACAAATGGATTACTGCACTGGAGAGGGCCTGCAAAGTTCAGAGGGTCCCCCAGGAGCAGTGGGCTGCAATCTTGTGGCTCTCCTTTGCAGACAAAGGTAGAGACAAGCTCCTCACTGTAAGAGAAGAGGATGCTGATGATTACCAAGTCCTGAAGAGTGCCCTGATAGATGGGTTTGGCCTAACCACTGAGCAATACAGGTTATAGTTCAGAGATACCCAAAATGCACAGACACAGGACTGGGTGGACTTTGTAGATTGTGCTACTAAGGCTCGGGAAGGCTGGTTACTTGGCAGTAAGGTGTGTGACTTCAAAGGATTGTATAATTTAATCATGAGGGAGCAGATTCTTAATAACTGTCAGAATCAGTTGCTACATCAGTACCTGGTTGACTCTGATCTGACCTCTCCCCAAGAATTGGGAAAGAAGGCAGACAAATGGGTCAGAACCAGGGTGAAGCAGAAGGTACAGAACCAAGGTGGTGACCAGAAGAAGCAAGATTCCAAACACTCTGACAAGGGTGGGGAAAAGGGTAAAGACCAGAAGTCTTCTCAAGGTCCCCAAAAATCTGCATCTGGTGGGGAATCCCAATCTACTAAAGGAAAAGACCAAAAGAAACCATGGTGCTAAATCTGTAAGCAGAAGACTCACTGGACAAGTGATTGCACCAAGTCCAAAGACTCTAATCCAGCCACCATTGCCCCTAAGGCAACTGTTCCCCCTAGTCCAGCTACAAATGGTGGTGTAAATACTCAGAATAAGGGTTTGGTAGGGTTGAACCTGGGTACTGAGATGGGCTCTGGCCTAGTCAGAGTGCCAACTCAGGCTGTCCTAGTCTGTGATGGGGGCATGGATATGTCCCCCTTTGTGAGTCCCAATAATTTGGGCAAATACAGACAGCAGCCTTTAATTAATGGAAGAGAGGCTTTGGCATTCAGGGACACAGGAGCAAGTGTCACCATGGTGACAAAAGATCTTGTGGATCCTGGGCAGATTATACTTGGTGAAATGTACCAAGTGACCAATGCTAGCAATGTCAGAACAGACCATTGTCTGGCAGTTGTTAACTTCTCCTGGGGAGGGGTAACTGGCCTTAAGAAGGTTGTGGTGAGTGCAGACCTACCAGTTGAATGCTTGCTTGGCAATGATCTTGAAACCTCAGCTTGGGCAGATGTGGAGCTCAGGAAACATGCAGAAATGTTAGGGATCCCTGCACATGTCTTTGCTGTGACTAGGTCACAGGCACAAATGTCAAAAGCTGTACAGGCCCTGGATTCTGGAATAATGGACCAGGTGCCTCCCAAGAGGAGGAGCAGTAGGGTTAAGGCAGTGCCTTCCCCCTTGGCTCAGGAAGCAGATCAGTCTGTTGAGGAAGATGATCTCAGGCCTGAAGAAGGAACTGTCCCAGAGGAGCTTGAACCTGATCAGGTTGAGTTCTTGGGGACAGGGGGCCCTTCCAGGGCAGATCTGAGCCAGGAGCAGCTGAACTGCCCCTCTCTTGAACCCCTCAGACAGCAAGCTGCTGCTGAGGCTGCTGGGAATGCTAGTGGCACCCATAAGATATATTGGGAAGATGGACTCCTGTACTCAGAGAGTAGAGACCCCAAGCCTGGAGCAGCCAGGAGGTTGGTTATACCTCTGAAGTTCAGGGGCTTCCTATTGACACTAGCCCATGATCTTCCTTTAGCAGGTCACCTGGGCCAGAACAAGACTTGGGACAGAATTGTCCCTCACTTTCACTGGCCCCACATGTCTGAAGACACCAAGGAGTTTTGTCGCTCCTGTATAACCTGCCAAGCCAGTGGGAAGGCAGGTGGCACCACAAAGGCCCCCTGATATCATTACCTGTGGTGGGGGTTCCATTTGAGAGGGTGGGGATTGACATAGTTGGTCCCATGGATCCCCAAACAGCATCTGGGCACAGGTTTATCCTGTTGGTGGTGGACCATGCCACCAGGTACCCAGAAGCCATTCCCCTTAGGACCACTACAGCACCTGTGGTGGCAAGGGCTCTCCTGGGAATTTTCTGAAGAGTGGGCTTTCCTAAGGAGGTAGTATCTGACAGAGATGCAAACTTTATGTCCAGTTACTTGACTGCAATGTGGAAGGAGTGTGGAGTGACTTATAAGTTCACCACACCCTATCACCCACAATGCAATGGTTTAGTTGAGAGATTCAACAAAACCTTGAAGGGCATGATTAAAGGGCTCCCAGAAAAGCTTAGGCTAAGATGGGACATACTCTTGCCCTGCCTTTTATTTGCATACAGGGAGGTGCCTCAAAAGGGGGTTGGCTACAGCCCTTTTGAACTTTTGTTTGGCCATCCTGTCAGGGGTCCATTGTGTCTGGTGAAGGAAGGTTGGGAGTTACCTCTCAAACCCCCTAAACAGGACATAGTGGACTATGTACTTGGTCTCTGCTCCAGGATGGCTGAGTACATGAAAAAGGCAACCAAAAACCTTGAGGCTAGGCAGGAATTACAGAAAGCCTGGCATGACCAAAAGGCTGTGCTGACTGTTTACCAGACAGGGCAGAAGGTGTGGGTGTTGGAGCCAGTGGCCCCAGCAGCCCTCCAAGACAAGTGGAGTGGCCCCCATACAATTTTTGAGCAGAAGGGAGAGGTTACCTATCTGGTAGACCTGGGAACTCCCAGGAGCCCCCACAGGGTGCTCCATGTCAACAGGCTGAAGCCATATGTGGACAGGGCTGACATGGGCTTGCTCATGGCAACTGATGAGGGACAGGAGGAGGAGAGTGACCCTCTCCCTGACCTGCTATCACAGAACCCTGATGATGGGTCAGTAGATGATGTAGCCTTGGCAGGCAGCCTCACTGCCCAGCAGCAAACTTATTGTAGACAGGTGCTCAATCAGTTCAGACACATGTTTTCTCTGACTCCAAGTCAGACTACCTGGTGCACTCATGAAGTGGACACTGGGGACAGTCTGCCTGTTAAAAGTAAGATTTACAGGCAACCTGACCAAGTCAGGGACTGTATCAGGAAAGAAGTCCAGAAATCTTGGAACTGGGTGTCATTGAGCCTTCAGATAGCCCTTGGGCTAGTCCAGTGGTCCTGGTGCCAAAACCTCACACCAAAGATGGTAAGAGAGAGATGAGGTTTTGTGTGGTCTACAGAGGCCTCAATGCAGTCACTAGGACTGATGCCCATCCAATCCCCAGGGCAGATGAGCTAATAGACACTTTGGCCTCAGCAAAGTATGTAAGCACATTTGACCTAACAGCTGGCTACTGGCAGATCAGACTAGCTGATGATGCAAAGCCAAAAACTGCATTTTCTACCCCTGGTGGGCTTTACCAATTTGTGGTGATGCCCTTTGGTTTGAAGAATGCACCTGCCACTTTCAGAGGTTGGTGAACACAGTCCTTACAGGTCTGGAAGCCTATAGTGCAGCATATCTAGATGATATTGCTGTCTTTAGCTCCACCTGGGAGGATCACCTGGTCCACCTCAGAAAGGTTTTGGAGGCCCTGCAGAAGGCAGGCCTCACTATCAAGGACACAAAGTGCCAGATAGGGCAGAGTCAGGTTGTGTACCTGGGCCACCTTGTAGGTGGAGGCCAGGTTCAACCATTGCAGAGCAAAATCCAGACCATCATGGACTGGGCTGCTCCCACTACCCAGACTCAGGTGAGAGCCTTTTTAGGCCTGACTGGGTACTACAGAAGATTTGTCAAGGGGTATGGATCAATAGTGACACCCCTGAATGACTTAACCTCTAAGAAAATGCCCAAAAAGGTTCAGTGGACAGTTAGCTGTCAAAAGGCATTTGATGACCTGAAGCAGGCCATGTGCACTGCTCCCATTCTGCAAAGTCCTGATTACTCAAAAAAGTTCATTGTGCAAACAGATGCATCTGAGTTGGGGCTAGGGGCTGTACTGTCACAGTTGAATGATGAAGGTCAGGATCAGCCAGTAGCTTTTATTAGCAGAAGGCTGACCCCCAGAGAGAAACGTTGGTCAGCCATTGAGAGGGAGGCCTTTGCTGTGGTTTGGGCTCTGAAGAAGCTGAGGCCATACTTGTTTGGTACTCACTTCCTTGTTCAGACAGACCATAAGCCCCTCTTATGGCTAAAACAGATGAAGGGTGAAAACCCCAAACTTTTGAGGTGGTCCATTTCCCTACAGGGGATGGACTATACAGTGGAACATAGACCTGGGAGTAACCATGCCAATGCAGATGGACTCTCCAGATATTTCCACTTAGAACATGAAGACTTAACTGGTCAAGGTTAGTTTAATGTCCCTGCATTTGGGGGGCGGGGTTGTGTAGGAGAGTAGGATCTACCTCTTATGGTTACCCCCACTTTTTGCTGATGTCTCACTGTTTTTCGACTTTAGTCTGGCTGGGGCCCTGCTATCTAGGACCCCAGCCTAGCTGCTTCCTCTCTAAATTGATTCCATGTACCTCAGGTATATCCCAGATTGGATTCTGGAGTGGACATATAAGTCCCTAGTATATGGTATACTATGTACCCAGGTCATAGGTACCCCAGAGGCCTACCAGGGGCTGAAGCATGTATTGTGCCACCCCTGGAAGGCCCTCCAAAATGACACCACAGGACTGCTACTGCAGCCTGAGTGAGGTGGTGCCTGCACCCCTTACAGAGATATAGGTTCACTATATCTCACCTATCACTGCACATAGAAACCTATCAGTCACCCCTATGGCAGGCCTTATCAATCCTGAAGGCAGGGTGCTTGGTTATATGTGAGAGGGTGCCCATGCATGAGCAGAGCACCCCTGCAGCCTTCGGAATATATCCTCCGGGGTTGTCTGTGGTGCAGCCTAACCATATACTCTTAAGTGCATTATAACCTCGCGGTAAAATGCTAACTTTGGACTGGCTGCACAGAAACATGTTGTGTTTGGTGTCAAACACCTTGGAACCCTACCCCCCCACCAGTACTGGCGGCGGGGGTAGAATTCCACCCTTCTAGAGGGAGAGACATGTCCCCACCGGTATACCCGATAGAAACCTTAAAGAGCCCTGGCATCACAAAATGGATGCTGCAGCCACAGACACGAGTCTGGCCTCCTGCTGCTGACCGAAACTCCAGCAGAGGAGGCCTGGACAATAGGTTTCCTGTCACAGGGAGGTGTGACCACCTCCCAGACAGGCCTTAGTGGATTGGGGCTGGGTGGGTGCACTCTCTGAGTGCTTTGAAGTCCTGCACTGTGGGCACATTTGGTGTCCTCGTGCATACCCCTGTTCAAACCGGTTGCAGGGGCTACCAGCCCCTGCTCTGGTGCAAAACTGGACAAAGGAAATGGGTGTAGCAACCCCTCTTTCCAAACCCTCCCATAGGTGGGTCCCCAGAGTTAGTCCAACCCCTTTCTTTAGTATAAGTAAGGGAACCCTGGCAACAGGACTTTTGATATCCCTGGACGAAACTCTGCAACTGAATCCTGGAACTTCGACTCTCTACTCAAGACTAGAGGACTGAAGAAATCTCCCTTGGGGTCAAGGAGTGACTCCCCTGCTTGGCAGGCACCAACAAAACATTTGTCGGTCTGGATCTCCGAAGCTCCCGCCGGACTCAGAAGTACTTGCAGCCCAGGAAGAGGATTTCCAGACATCTCAGAGGCCTACCCGAGTCCCCAGCAAAGCTGAGACCCGCAGCCCTCGTGAGTAGCGTGGAACAAGGGACTCACGTCTGGGCATACCCGTCCCACTCGGGGTGACAAAGGCAAAAACAACAATTGATGGACAGAATGCAGAACAATGTCATACATTCACCCCAGTACAGAGATCTGGGCCTAAATCCATCGTGTTTTTGCTCACCATGCCATTCCAGTTTGAACCCAGCCATATGCAAATCAGTCTTGACCCTGTGCCCAATGGGAACTGTCCAGCCCGAACTGCCAGGCCAGGTCCTCCCTGGACTGGAAACAAGCATCCTAGGACCGGTTTCAGGGTTTCACCCCTCATCAGCCAGGATAGCTTGACTCCAGTGGCATTGAGAGCAAGGGACCCACGTCTGGGAATACACGTCCCACTAGGGGTGACAAATGCAAAACAAAAATTGATGGACAGAATGCAGAACAATGTCATACATTCACCCCAGTACAGAGATCTGGGCCTAAATCCATTGTTTTTTTGCTCACGATGCCATTCCAGTTTGAACCCAGCCATATGCAAATCAGTCTTGACACTGTGCCCAATGGGAAGAGTCCAGCCCGAACTGCCAGGCCAGGTCCTCCCTGGACTGGAAACAAGCATCCTAGGACTGGTTTCGGGGTTTCACCCCTCATTAGCCAGGATAGCTTGTCTCCAGTGACACGGAGAGCACGGGACCCACGTCTAGGCATACGCGTCACACTCGAGGTGACAAATGCAAAAACAACAATTGATGGACAGAATGCAGAATAATGTCATACATTCACCCCAGTACAGAGATCTGGGCCTAAATCCATCGTTCTTTTGATCACCATGCCATTCTAGTTTGAACACAGCCAATCAGTCTTGACCCTGTGCCCGATGGGAACAGTCCATTCCGAACTGCAAGGCCAGGTCCTCCCTGGACTGGATAACAAGCATCCTAGGGCCGGTTTTGAGGTATCACCTCTCATCAGCCAGGATAGCTTGACTCCAGTGGCATGGAGAGCACGGGACCCACGTCTGGGCACACCAGTCCCACTCGGGGTGACAAATGCAAAAACAATAATTGATGGACAGAATGCAGAACAATGTCATACATTCACCCCAGTACAGAGATCTGGGCCTAAATCCATCGTTTTTTTGCTCACCATGCCATTCCAGTTTGAACCCAGCCATATGCACATCAGTCTTGACCCTGTGACCAATGGAACTGTCCAGCCCGAACTGCCAGGCCAGGTCCTCCCTGGACTGGAAACAAGCATCCTAGGACCGGTTTCGGAGTTTCACCCCTCATCAGCCAGGATAGCTTGACTCCAGTGGCATGGAGAGCACGGGACCCACGTCTGGGCATACCCGTCCCACTCGGGTGACAAATGCAAAAACAACAATTGATGGACAGAATGCAGAACAATGTCATACATTCACCCCAGTACAGAGATCTGGGCCTAAATCCATTGTTTTTTTGCTCACCATGCCATTCCAGTTTGAACCCAGCCATATGCAAATCAGACTTGACCCTTTGCCCAATGGGAATAGTCCAGCCCGAACTGCCAGACCAGGTTCTCCATGGACTGGAAACAAGCATCCTAGGACCGGTTTCTGGGTTTCACCCCTCATCAGCCAGGATAGCTTGACTCCAGTGGAATGGAGACCAGTGGCATGGAGAGCACAGGACCCACGTCTGGGCATACCCGTCCCACTCGGGGTGACAAATGCAAAAACAACAATTGATGGACAGAATGCAGAACAATGTCATACATTCACCCCAGTACAAAGATCTGATCCTAAATCCATCGTTTTTTTGCTCACCATTCCATTCCAGTTTGAACTCAGCCATATGCAAATCAGGCTTGACCCTGTGCCCAATGGGAACAGTCCAGCCCGAACTGCCAGGGTAGGGTCCTCCCTGGACTGGAAACAAGCATCCTAGGACCAGTTTCGGAGGTCTCCCCTCATCAGCCAGGATAGCTTGACTCCAGTGGCATGGAAAGCACGGGACCCAAGTCTGGGCATACCTGTCCCACTCAGGGTGACAATTGCAAAAAAAACAATTGATGGACAGAATGCAGAACAATGTCATACATTCATCCCAATACTGAGATCTGGGCCTAAATCCATCGTTTTTTTGCTCACAATGCCATTCCATTTTGAACCCAGCCATATGCAAATCAGTCTTGACCCTGTGCCCAATGAGAACAGTCCAGCCCGAACTGCCAGGCCAGGTCCTCCCTGGACTGGAAACAAGCATCCTAGGACTGGATTCCGGGTTTCACACCTCATCAGCCAGGATAGCTTGACTCCAGAGGCATGGAGAGCATGGGACCCACGTCTGGGCATTCTCGTCCCATTCGAGTGACAAATGCAAAAAAAACAATTGATGGACAGAATGCAGAACAATGTCATACATTCACCCCAGCATAGAGATCTGGGCCTAAATCCATTGTTTTGTTGCTCACCATGCCATTCCAGTTTCAACCCAGCCATATGCAAATCAGTCTTGACCCTGTGCCCAATGGGAACAGTCCAGCCCGAACTGTCAGGCCAGGTCCTTCCTGGACTGGAAACAAGCATCCTAGGACCGGTTTCTGGGTTTCACCCCTCATCAGCCAGGATAGCTTGACTCGAGGGCCATGGAGACCAGTGGCATGGAGAGCACGGGACCCACGTCTGGGCATACCCGTCCCACTTGGGGTGACAAATGCAAAAACAACAATTGATGGACAGAATGCAGAAAAATATCATACATTCACCCCAATAAAGAGATCTGGGCCTAAATCCATTATTTTTTTGCCCACCATGCCATTCCAGTTTGAACCCAGCCATATGCAAATCAGTTTTGACCCTGTGCCCAATGGGAACAGTCCAGCCCAAACTGCCAGGCCAGGTCCTCCCTGGACTGGAAACAAGCATCCTAGGACCGGTTTGGGGTATCACCCCTCATCAGCCAGGATAGCTTAACTCCAGTGGCATGGAGAGCACGGGACCCACGTCTGGGAATACACGTCCCACTCGGCCTGAAAAATGCAAAAACAACAACTGATGGACAGAATGCAGAACAATGTCATACATTCACCCCAGTACAGATATCTGGGCCTAAATCCATCGTTTTTTTGCTCACCATGCCATTCCAGTTTGAACCCAGCCATATGCAAATCAGTCTTGACCATGTGCCCATTGGGAACAGTCCAGCCCGAATTGCCAGGCCAGGTCCTCCCTGGACCTAAAACAAGCATCCTAGGACCGGTTTCGGGGTTTCTCCCCTCATCAGCCAGGATAGCTTGACTCCAGTGACATGGAGAGCACGGGACCCACGTCTAGCCATACGCGTAACACTCGGGGTGACAAATGCAAAAACAACAATTGATGGACAGAATGCAGCACAATGTCATACATTCACCCCAGAACAGATATCTGGGCCTAAATCCATTGTTTTTTTGCCCACCATGCCATTCCAGTTTGAACCCAGCCATATGCAAATCAGTTTTGACCCTGTGCCCAATGGGAACAGTCCAGCCCGAACTGCCAGGCCAGGTCCTCCCTGGACTGGAAACAAGCATCCTAGGACCGGTTAAGGGGTATCACCCCTCATCAGCCAGGATAGCTTAACTCCAGTGGCATGGAGAGCACGGGACCCACGTCTGGGAATACACGTCCCACTCGGGCTGAAAAATGCAAAAACAACTGATGGACAGAATGCAGAACAATGTCATACATTCACCCCAGTACAGATATCTGGGCCTAAATCCATCGTTTTTTTGCTCACCATGCCATTCCAGTTTGAACCCAGCCATATGCAAATCAGTCTTGACCATGTGCCCATTGGGAACAGTCCAGCCCGAATTGCCAGGCCAGGTCCTCCATGTACTGGAAACAAGCATCCTAGGACCGGTTTCGAGGTTTCACCCCTCATTAGCCAGGATAGCTTGACTCCAGTGACATGGAGAGCACGGGACCCACTTCTGGGCATACCCGTCTCACTCGGGGTGACAAATGCAAAAACAACAATTGATGGACAGAATACAGAAAAATTTCATACATTCACCCCGGGTACAGAGATCTGGGCCTAAATCCATCGTTTTTGCATATGGCTGGGGCAAAACTGGGGTGGTGTGGTGAACAAAAGAATGATGGATTAAACCCAGATCCTTGTGACTGGGGGTGAATGTTTGCATTGTCCAGCATTTCGTCCATCAATTGTTTCTTTTGCATATGTCGCCCTAAGTGGGAAGGGTATGCCCAGAGGTGGGTCCCGTGCTCACTACACCACTGGTTTCAAGCTAGCCTGGCTGATGAAGGGTGATGCCCTGAAATCGGTCCCTGGATGCTTGTTTCTGGTCCAGGGAGGACTTGGCTTGGCAGTTCGGGCTGGACTGTCTTCAAAAGGAACAGGGTCAAGACTGATTTGCATATGGCTGGGTCCAAACTGGGTGGTGTGGTGAGCTAAAGAATGATGGATTAAACCCAGATCCTTGTGACTGGGGGTGAATATTTGCATTGTCCAGCATTCCGTCCATCAATTGTTTCTTTTGCATGTGTCACCCTATGTGGGAAGGGTATGCCCAAACGTGGGACCCGTGCTCACTACACCACTGGTTTCAAGCTAGCCTGGCTGATGAAGGGTGATGCCCTGAAACCAGCCCCAGGATGCTTGTTTCCGGTCCAGGGAGGACCTGGCTTGGCAGTTCGGGCTGGACTGTTTCCACAAGGAACAGGGTCAAGACTGATTTGCATATGGCTGGGTCCAAACTGGGGTGGTGTGGTGAGCAAAAGAATGATGGATTAATCCCAGATCCTTGTGACTAGGGGTGAATGTTTGCATTGTCCAGCATTCCGTCCATCAATTGTTTCTTTTGAATATGTCGCCCTAAGTGGGTCCCGTGCTCACTACACCACTGGATTCAAGCTAGCCTGGCTGATGAAGGGTGATGCCCTGAAACCGGTCCCAGGATGCTTGTTTCTGGTCCAGTGAGGACCTGGCTTGGCAGTTCGGGCTGGACTATTCCCACAAGGAACAGGGTCAAGACTGATTTGCATATGGCTGGGTCCAAACTGGGGTGGTGTGGTGAGCAAAAGAATGATGGATTAAACCCAGATCCTTGTGACTGGGGGTGAATGTTTGTATTGTCCAGCATTCCGTCCATCAATTGTTTCTTTTGCATATGTCGCCCTAAGTGAGAAGGGTATGCCCAGACGTGGGTCCCGTGCTCACTGCACCACTGGATTCAAGCTAGCCTGGCTGATGAAGGGTGATGCCCTGAAACCGGTCCCAGGATGCTTGTTTCTGGTCCAGGGAGGACCTGGCTTGGCAGTTCGGGCTGGACTGTTCCCACAAGGAACAGGGTCAAGACTGATTTGCATATGGCTGGGTCCAAACTGGGGTGGTGTGGTGAGCAAAAGAATGATGGATTAAACCCAGATCCTTGTGACTGGGGGTGAATGTCTGCATTGTCCAGCATTCCATCCATCAATTGTTTCTTTTGCATATCTTGCCCCATAGGACAGAATGGGGAATGCTTTGTAACATTTTTCAAGCATATCTTCCCATAGGGAGAAGATAGAAAAATGGAGTTTGGTATCCCTGATCTCAGGATTTAACAACACATCTTTTAGTGAAGATGGTTGTTAAATTGTGTGTTTGAAAATACCACTTTTAGAAAGTGGCTATTTTCTTGTTCAACCATCCTGTGTGCCTCTGCCTGTTCGTGGATTGACTGTCTGGCTTTGGAGTGACAGGGGCTGGGGAGGTGCAGTAGCTCCAGGAGTCTGGATGAGTCAGCACTAGGCTGAATAGGTCTGATCTGTATTTGGATTGGTGGGAGGACTAGCACCTGTACCTGAATAGGGCTGTGCCTGCCTTCCACAATGCTGGCTCCACCCCCCTGTGGTGTGTCTGGAGCCAATGCTCACATTGACAACGGATGTTGTTGTGCACTTGCAGAGTGCCCCACAGAACTGGTTTGTACTGGGCTCAGAGCCCCTTGCACAAAGAGAACAAAGACATTTTGGGGTATAAGTATCTGACCCAAAACCCCAGACTTTAGATCATTCCTGGAATTAAAGAGGATCCTTTGCCAAGGAGAAGAGCTGGAGAGACTGAGGAGAATTACTGCCCTTGCTGTGTGTCTGGGGTTGGCCTGCAGTTGCTGTTTCTGCCAAGGAAATGAGAAGGACTGTGCTGTGTGCTGTGTCCCCTGCTTGAAGGAGATCTCCAAGGGCCTGAAGTGTGCTGGCCTCCTGTTCTGAAGTCTCAGGGACACAAAAGACTTCCTGCAAATCTGCTGGTGCTGCTGGACTCTGCCATCTGTGAGTCCTACCCTTGCCTGAGGAGCCTCCTTCCAGTTACGGGGCCACAGAGGGGGGTTTTGCAGCTAATCTGTGCAAGAACCGCCGCGAAGCATAGCGAAGCCGTGCAAAGTCTCTTGGAAACGACGCCAGATGACTCGAAGCCTCGCTGAGTCCCGCCGTGCGGCACAAAGTCTTGCAGCTCAGCCCCCAGCAACGACGCCGGATGGCGTAAAGCCTTGCAGAGCGACGCATCACCTCCGGTGTGTCACGCATCGTACCTGTGCACCAATTTTTCCACACATCACCCGCAGACCAGAATTGTCTTGGATTTCGATGCCTCACTTCTCCCTACAGTCCGGATTCAATGCATCACTTCTCCTGTGTGCAGCAGAACTGTCGCCTCGCCTCCCCAAGGACTCAGGAACTGACGCATTGCTGTGTTGTCCAACGCTTTCTTTCTCTGCGGCTGTTTGGCCTTGTGAATTTTGACGCATCTCCAGGTACTTTGTGTAAAAGTCACACATCCATAGTTTTCTATGGTACAAGTTCTTGAATCCTTTTGAAAGTCATATTTTTAGCTGTGTATGTTAGATTTTTGTCGTTTTGGTCTTGTTTAGTATAGATAAAGATATTTTATTTTTCTAAAATGATGTGATGTCCATTTGTGGTGTCTTCACTGTGTTACTGTGAGTGTTGGTACAAATACTTTACACATTGCCTTTTAGATAAGCCTGTCTGCTCGTGCCAAGCTACCAAGGGGGTGAGCAGGGGTTATCTAAAGTGTGTATCCCCCTTACCCTGACTAGAAGCAAGGGTCCCTATTTGGACAAAGGTACCTACCTCTGCCAACTAGAGACCCCCATTTCTAACACTTTAGAAATACTTAAAGTTTTTTGTAAATCTCTAATAAGACACAACTTACTTCAAACACCATGAATGAGACTGCAGGGACCAGCCAGGAGCTCAACCTGGGTCCCTATGCACACCTTAAAGTTTCTCAAATTAAAGATTTGTGCAAAGCATGGGAACTTGCCACGGGTCCTAAATTCAATAAAGCCCATCTCCAGCAGTTGCTGGCAGATAATGACAAGCTGCTGGCAAACAGAACGGGAAGAACAGGAGGAGGTAGAGGAGGAAGACACTGATTCCATCAATACCCCCTCAGATAGCAACACCTCTGGTGGAAGTGACCCTACTAGTGTCCCAAATGAGGTAGACACTAAAGATGCAGATCTTCAGAAATTGGGCAAGAGGATAGCCCTAAAAGCTAAACTCCTAGCCATAGTAAAAGAGAAAGTTGAGATGCCTAGGACTCATCTCTTGTGGTAGCAAAATAATAAACAGGGAGGTAGAATCTGTTGACCCTTAAATCCCCAAAGGCATTGTCCCTAAATATGTTGAGGGTGATGATATCACTAAGTGGTTTATTGCATTTGAGAGAGCCTGTCTTTGTAGACCGGTCCACATGAAGCTGTGGAGTGCTATCCTGTGGGAAATATTCTCAGGAAAGTTCTGGGATAGACTCCTGACACTTAATAAGAAAGATGCTACATCCTATGACCTCATGAAGGGTAACCTGATTGAGGGCTTTGGATTCAGCACTGAGGAGTATAGGATCAAGTTCAGGGAGGCCAAGAAAACCCACGGTCAATCCTGGGTAGATGTCATTCAATTAATAATTAATTCAAAGAATCATTCCTTGAAATATCGTAATCTATTTATTTAGATATATGGTTGAAATTCCGAAGTGATTTAGAGCTTCTCTCTTTTTCTTTGTTTCAGCTCTTCCAGCGTTCCCCGTCGCCGGCACCCTTGACAGAAGAGATATCTCAGGTAATTTACTATTAATATTATGGTATCCACCCTGTGGTGCTAGACTTAATGTGAATCTTTCCTTTCATTTTTTCTAAGGTGATATTAGTAGGTGCTCCAAATAAAGATTATCAAGAAATCATCTACTACCTTCCCAGCAGGACAGCGTTATAGAGTTTGTATGCACTCTATTGAAACTGTCCTCATTTACTCAAAGTAATACCCATTAAGAATAGGAAATGAAAACGAACACCAGCAAAAAAAAAGAGAACACAAATTCTCAAAATGTAGGTTTTCACCTAAAATGTAAAAACGGTGTTCGTTTCCTATTCTCCGATATCCTCCAAATTCCTTCTTAACCTCCTCCTCTATTTAGTACACAGTCACACACCTGACGTAGCCACGCTCCTCCTGAAGCATGGCTGGACTGGAGGTTTTGCCAGTGTCCACTCGGCGTTTCGGTCACTTCACTCTCTGGGCTCTCATTCCCTCTCCGTGGTGGTACCTAGGCAGGAGAAGATGGGTCCAGAATACTCTCTTTCCACTTCGCTACCGGGGTTTCCTGATCGGCCCTTGTGAACAGCTTTGTGGGGATCAGGGGTGCTGGGAGGGTAAAATGGACCACACGACGTCGTAATACGTGTCACGTATTTTATTTAAGTGTTTCTTATCTCTCCTTTATGGGTAGGGGCTGGTAAACAGTCACAGTTCTGGGCGAGCGGCAACAAAAAAAAACAACACAAGTGGTGCAGGGGATAACTCCTCCCCTTGGTCAGTGCTCCAGGTCGTCAGGGTTGGGTCCGGGTCTTCTGGTTTTCCTCTCTCTCGTTGGGCGGGAAGGAAACAAACAGAAAAACAGACCGGGGTCAATAATGTACCTGTGAGCTAAGTATTACATGTGCTACCGTCACCAGGGCTTCTGTAGTGGGGTAAAGGGGTGTGAGGGATACTCTAGCAGCTCGCACCCGGGTGTCCAGCTCCCCTTACCTCCCCACCACCCCCACCAAAACGCTCCCTTAAGCGTTACTCGCCTTGAGCCACGGTCCGTCTCCTGAACCGTGGCGTCGGGACCCGGGCGTCTTCTCCCTCTTGCAGCCTACCGGGTTTGGACACCGTATAAATTGTGCTCCGCTGAGTCGGTCTCCTCCGCTCCTCTCTGTCTCCATCCTCTTCCCTCTCACTCTTCTCCTCGGGTCTCGCCGTCCACTTCCTTCCGTTTTCGCTGTCCTGCTCCGGCTTCAGCTTCAGCCTCTGCCTCCTTCCGCTGTTCTCTTTATTCTCCTCCCCTTCCGCTTTTGTCAGGTGCTCCTTCCCACCCGCTCCATGAGATGCTAGACCGCTGCTTGCTTCTGGTTGTGCAAGAGGGTCCGAGTCATTCCCTGTCTCCTTCCGGTCCGCCACACCGCCGACGCTGTCCTCCTTACAGATCTCCCTTCCCAGGAATGGACGTTGGGGCCATTCAGTGGACAGGTGCCAGGATAGATAGTCCGCACTCACTTGATGGGCTCCGGATATGTGCATTGTCCGAAACAGGAAAGGTTGCAATGCTAAAAACCATCTAAGGATGCGGGGGTTGGTGTCTTTGTTACGTACAAGCCATGTAAGGGGGGCATGATCCATGAGAACAATAAAGGGATGTCCCAACAGATAATACTGGAGTGCCTCAATGGCCCATTTAATCGCTAGGCACTCTTTTTCTATGGTGGAATAATGCACCTCCCGGGAAAACAATTTCCTGCTGAGGTAGAGCAGAGGTCTAAGGTCACCATTAGAGTCAGGTTGATATAGCACGGCCCCCAGCCCAAGACCGGAGGCATCCGTCTGGAGCACGAACTGTTTGTGGAAGTCAGGACAGTGTAACACAGGGAATGTGCAGATGGCATCCTTCACGGCCTGGAAACTGTGTTCATGTTTGGTGTCCCAGGTGGTTATACGAGAGGGATATGTTTTTGTCAGGAGGTCGGTCAGGGGACTGGCTAGAGAGGAAAAGTTCGGGATGAACCTTCGATAGTACCCTATGAACCCAAGGAAGGAGCGTATATCATGTTTGGTAGTGGGAATAGGGAGTGCTTTGATGGCTTCTATCTTGCTCACTTGAGGTTTGATCAAGCCTGCCTGTATTGTATACCCCAAGTACTGGATGGAATCAGTGCCCAACAATGATTTTTTGGGGTTTATTGTGAGGCCAGCCGTTTTGATAGCGGAAAACAGAGCGGCCAGGTTTTGAAGGTGAACCCCCCAGGATGAGCTAAAAACAACGATGTCGTCCAAGTAGGCTGCAGCGTATTCTGTAAGTGGTCCATCAACCTTTGGAACGTTGCCGGGGCCCCATGGAGACCGAAAGGGAGCACTCTAAACTAGTACAGTCCCGAGGGGGTCGAAAAAGCCGTCTTTTCTCTAGCCTGTGGTGTTAGGGGTATTTGCCAATACCCCTTGGTAAAATCAAGGGTTGACATGTATTTGGCTTTTCCTAGCTGTTCGATCAGTTCATCGATCCTGGGCATAGGGTAGGAGTCAAACTTGGTGATCCCATTTACTTGACAGAAGTCGATACAGAAGCGCAGACTACCGTCTGGTTTTGGCACGATCACGATCGGGGAACACCAATTGCTTTGGGAAGGTTCTATGTTGCGGGCCTGGAGCATGGCGGTCACCTCTTTCTCTACTGCCTCTCTCCTCGCTGCTGGAATGCAGTACGGCTTCTGTTTTATGATAGTCTGATCTAGGAATATGATATCATGTTGTACCATGGTGGTCAATCCGGGTGTGGAGGAAAAAAGACCGGAAAAACTGTCTAACAGAGCAGACAGCAGGGCTTTTTGTGCTGGGGTTAGGATGTCCCCAGTTGGCACCGTGTCGGTCTGTGTTTCCTGAGTGTTTGCTGTGGCAATGTCAAGGTGTTTTTCGGTACTTACAAGGAGTACCGGCGTACCTGTCCCAATAGGTACTGCGGGCTTTTCCCACTTTTTCAGGAGATTCACATGGTAAATTTGTTTTCCTCCAGCCCGCAACGGTAGCAGAACACTGTAAGTGACTGGTGTTATTTTCCTATCGATAACATAGGGGCCCTGACATTTCGTCAATAACTTGTTCTCTGTGGATGGGAGTAGAAGGAGTACCTTCTCCCCAGGTTTAAATTCCCTCAAATGGCTGTTTCGGTCATGGTAGGTCTTTTGTGTGTTTTGTGCTTTTACCAGGTTGTCATGTACCAGACCCCATATCTTGGTTACTGCTGATTTCAGAACAGCTGCATATCGCGTCAAGGGCTGTCCCTCTTCATCCTCTCCCTCCCATTGCTCTGCCGCCATTTCCAGCAGTGTCCTGGGCTTCCTACCAAACAAGAGCTCAAACGGGGAGTAGCCTGTGTATCTCTGTTCATGTGTTCTTATAGCAAAGAGGACTAGGGGTAACTTCTGGTCCCAGTCCCTTCCTGTCTCTGAGATGACCTTACGTAGCATAAGTTTGATGGTTTTGTTATAACGTTTCACAAGGTTATCTGTTTGGGGTGGTAGACCGAGGTACGGATTTGCTTAATGCCCAGTATCACACAGACTTGTGCCATTAGACGGGACATGAAGGGGGTCCCTTGATCGGTGAGTATCTCTGATGGGAAACCCACCCTGGAAAACAGGGTTATCATGGCCTTGGCTACAGCAGGGGTTGTCATGCTAGTGGTGGAGCAGTAAAAATAAAAAATTTTAACCCCTAACAAATTATATAATTAATTAATTAAAAATGTTCGTTTAAATGTATTAATCAACATTGTATATGTGGGAATGGTAATATGCCAATGTATGTGCTAAATAATCTATTAATGAATGTCCGTGTGTCTAATCATAACGTAAGAATAAAAAGCGTACTAAATAAAATAAATGCATGTTTGTGCTTCATAGAAATAAAATGTGTCGTTGCAAAAAAACAATAGTGATGGTAAGTAAGGAGCAGCTTAAAATGTCGCTTTTGCTAGGTAACAACTAATTGGGGTACGTAGACGGGAGGGAAACGAAAGGGATATTTTTCTCTATTTAATTATGTTTTGTTTGCCTCAAATTAGTGCCTCTAAAGTAGAACCGAGTGGCGAGATAAAATGGCCGCCAGTGGGAAGATGTGCGCAGGCGCAAGGGGACACGTGGTACGGGATGAGATTGATGAAATCTGGAGCCTCGTGATGTCTCTGAGAGGCTAGGATGCAAGAAATGGTCAAGGCTGGTGTGACCTAATTGAACTGATAGTGTGCCGTGAGGATCAGGAGAGAGTCCGTGGGAAAGGAGCCCAAGAGAAAGGACAATGACTGCGGAGTTCTTGAATGTGTCAAAAGAAGATACAAATGAACTGATCGAATCGGATGGAAATGTTTAAGCGTATGGGAAAGGAAATGATCCAAGGACCCTTGAATCCAAAAGAACTTGATTAAAGAATGAATAAGCTGACATGTATGGACCAATGAGAGAAAAGCGTGATATTAAGGTTGCAACAGTTAGTTAACAAAGTTAGAATTGGGGTATAAGAGGGCCTACTCTTAGTGGGAGGGGGTCAGTTCCAGGAGAGTTCCAGAGAAGTTCCAAGCAGTTCGAGAGTCATGGTTGCAGTAGAGAAGACGGGTTGCAGGTAGCTGATGCTGACGAGCTGAAGTTGCTGTTGCTGTCTTAACTTTACAGTTGAGTATGAGAATCAGGCTATTTCTAATCCCAAAGTTAGGTTAGAAATCATTAGGCTAAATTAGGAAGCTAGGCAGGTAACTAAGGTTTTTGGCTTCATGACAAAATTTCCTTTCTGCAATAAATTGATTATGCTTAATAAAATTGTGAATTTAAAAATGAATAATTGAATAAAGTATTAAATCTTTTCATGCTTTTAAAATTATATAAAATTTAAGATTCTTTAAAAACCAAAATGACTCAGTGGTTATTTTCCTAAATGATTGTGACATGAGTAATTGGTTGATTGTGATTCAGCTGGTCTTAATCACTATGAACTAATTTCTTAAATGAATGATTCATCGACAAAACAATGAGCAGGAATATCTTAAGAAATAATTAAAAGAAAGTGACAAATTAAGGTAAATAGATATCCTTGCTTTTCCAGCGGTACACAAAATGGTGTTCTCCATTTAGTTCTCATGCTTCTCCTAGGAGTACAGAATTTCATAAAGGTGTAAAAGGAAATCCAGGAGTGTGTGTGTGTTTAGGCGATGTTTATGGGCCCCATCGTCATGTGGATATGAGAAATATAGTTTGCCCCTGGATGACCTATAAGTAACCTGGGAGGAGGATAGTTTTTATTGTACGCGCTGCATCAGATTTCTTGGTAGCAGAGTTATGGTTTTCTATAGATTAGTTTAGTGATTATTGTTTATTGATTATTGATTATTTGATGACTAACACTATATGTTGAGTCGCGTTATGTTATATGTAAGTTTTCACGCTTCTGGGATGTAGGAAGTGGAACACGTGTGGCAAGAGAAGTCACATGGAATTTGGTACATGGTCTGAATTCATTTTTGGTTATAACGCAGGTTGTGTTATGTTAGGGATTTCGGTGTGAAAAGTGTGTAAATGAAATAGCAAATCACGTTTACTTGTGAAACTTTGGCCTTAATTCTCAGGAGCCTAGTCTCCACATGTGTCTTATCCCCAGAGAAACGAGTAAATTGTTTGTTTGAAAGAAGGGTAAGGTAGAGGGAAGTGCTACTTTATCGGCAAAAGCAAATAATTCTGTGGTAGGGTAGAGGTAAGCGCTGCCTACTGGAAAAACAGGATTATTGTGTAAAAGGACAAGGCTGTCACTTTGTTTAGCGAATCAGACTATGGAATTGTTTATTTGTTGTAACTAACGAAGAAAACTGTAAAAAGAAAAATTGCCGATAAATTTTGTAAAGGAGGGGTAAAGAGTAGAAGTGACGTGAAAAAGTGCCGCGCTAGGATTGGTCAGTGCACTAGTCACGTGAATACAGAGCAGGAGTGACGTAGAAAAGTGCCGCGCTAGGATTGGTTGGTTCGCGGACGGTGGAAATTGTTCTGATTGGTACGTTAGTGTGAATCGCGCTGTAATTGGACGAAGTTCCGTACACAGAAACAGCGTTAGAGTAAAGAGAAAACAAATAGAAAACATGCCATATTACGAGTATGAAAGGGAGAGAACGTCATGGACAACGAAATTAAAGAATTTCTTTAAGAAAGACAAAAAGGTTGTGACTAGAGAGGGACAAGTAATTCCTCCGCCGAAATCAGCAGCTTCACATATGATGCTGAAATATGGGTATCATACGTGCATATGGTTGGACAATTGGGTAAAATATACAAAGAATGATGGAGCATTGGCTTTTCCTGAAAATGGTTCTTTTAATGTAGCGATTTTACGGAATTTAAAAGAAAAGATGCTTAAATTGGAACCTAGACCTAGACCGACACAGTTTGAGGCTTTAACAGAATGGGAAGATGAGATGTACGAGAAAGAAAGATTCAGAGGTATGAAAGGTTATGAGTTCGTGCCCGGAAGAATGTGGGGAATGAATCATGAGGACAGAATAAAACGATGGAGATGTGCTAACATGACAGGAGGTTTGTTTCCAGCTTTTACAGTTGAGGAAGGGACTAAGAAAAAACGGACTGAGAAAAAGAAACATTTAGAGAGAGAAAAGTATATGCATGAGAGCGAAACGGATGACGAGTTGCTGGAAGATATATTAAATAAAAATCCACCTCCGTATCAGCAGAATTCTACAGTGGTGACACCAAATGCGCCACCAATAGAAGCTATGCGAAATGAAAGTCCAGAAAAAAGACAAGAAATAAATAGGTCACAAGAACAAATAAGAACTTCCCAAATTGAGGGAATAGAAAATGATAGTGCAAGAGAATTGGCAAGGACAACAAAAGAACTAACTGAGAAAATTAGAGAATTAACAAAGAATATGGAAGCAGTTACCGTACCCGTAACAATAGGTCCAGTAATACCAGTTTTCGAGAATCAGAAAATTGATGAACGATCTTTGGTGATTCCCTTGAGTTCGCAATTCCAAAGAGAAAAGGAAAGAATAGAAACAAGTCCAGGTACGAGCAATTTGACTAGTGCTTACAGACCAAGTCCACCTGAAAATTTGACAGTGAATGAGTGTAGCGGTAGGAAAATGCCTATGGTAACTGAATCTGCAACGGTGACACCTGAAAAGAGTGGAAATTGGACAGAAATAAATAGTACTCCTATAGGTCCGACTCCTGATGAGTTAAATGAGTGGATAAAAGCTTTTAAAATAAAAGAAACGGAAGAAAAACCATTAGATGTGATCAGATTGAAGATTGACATGGAAGAATTAATTCTAGGAACGATTGGTACAGAAAAGATAAAGAATTATCAGGATGAGGAAATAATGTTTCTGTGCAAAAGTATAACATGGAGAGCAAAGAATTTACATGACAAACTAGAAGAAGTGGCCGGTGAGATTGGAATAGATTTTGCAAAAGTAAAAACGTTGCAGAAACCATACAGAGTAGATTTTTGTGAAAAAGATATTGAAAATTTGAATACAGCAGGGAGGCTGACACAGATAAAAGAGTTGATTGTTTTGTTGAGAAAATGGGGTGATGTGGACAGATGGAAGGTTAGATGGACAAAGAAGAATGAGAAAAGTGTAGACAAAGGTTCATTGGCTTTTATGATAACAGAAAAGGAACATGTTGTTAAAGAGTACCCTATGAGAGAAACTCCAGGTGGTAGTTATGTGCATGTTCCCTGGACTAGGCAGGACATCCTGTCATTTACAAATGACTTTCCAAAGTTAAGAGAAAAGCCAGTTGAGTGGTACCGACAAGTAGAAAGGTTTGTAAAGGTCTCGAAAGTGTTGTGGATAGATTTGGATGGATTGTTTGACATAGTGGTACCAACGGATCTATGGTCAGAATGTAAGATTACAGTTGACTGGCCAACTACAGAATATCCAAGAGATCCTAAGACAGGAGCTCCAGGACCAGATGTGATGAAGAAATATGACAAGGTGATTAACTTTTTGAAAAATAAGATTCCTCCAAAAGAGACAGATTGGGTTAAGATTGATAGAACTACACAGGAAAGCAAGGAGAGTGTACATGCATATTATGAGCGATTGTTGTTGGTTTTCAAACAGTATAGTGGTTATGAGGAATTAAGTGAGAAGGATATGAGTCATTTTGTATACCGATTTGTATTTGGCTTGAAACAAGAAATAAGTGATATGATTAAGCAACATATGATAAACTGGCAGAATGCAAGTGTAGATGAGGTGCTGAGGTATGCTAAGTATTGTAGTGATGAAATAGAGAGTAAACAGCGTAAGTTGAAAGAAAAAGCAATGTGGGCACAAGTGAAAGTGGCAGAAAAACAAGAAGCTCAATTGGATAATAATAATGGAAACGAATCAGGACAAAATAAGATGCGACCAAATATAGGTAAAGGAAAAGGACAAGTGAGTCTAGAAGAGGCAAAGAAGAAATGGCCATGTCATAATTGCGGAAAATTAGGGCATTGGAGAAATGAGTGTAAGTTCCCACCTAAACCTAATCCAGAACATCAATCATTAACTCCACAGGTGCAGAATGAGGTAGTTGTTCAACAAAGTCAGGTGCCACAACCACCACTTCCCAACACTGTTAACCAGCAAAGATACAGTACAGAAACAGGATTCTACGGAGGAGAGCAGGTAACACAGTTGCCGAGAGCAGCTAACATTTCCCAGTATTGGTTGCATCAGAGTGAGGATGACCCAGATGAAAGTTTCTGACGGTGCGCAAGAGAGGGAAAGAGTGCGTGCTTGGCGCAACTCTAGAGGTAGATCAGTCTGGTCCCTTTGTGGATGGAGAAGTGAATGGAGCAAACGTAACATTCCTTGTCGATACTGGAGCTACCCGTTCTACTGTTAGGTCAGTGGAAATTCCGAACCTTCCTCTCTCAGGTGAATGCATCCAAGTGGTAGGAGTTGCCAATCAGCAGATTAAAACCCCACTTACTGAATTGGTAGAAGTAAAAATTGGTTCTTTTAGGAAAATGCATAAATTTGTAGTGTGCGATTGTAGTCCTGTAAATCTTCTAGGTCGTGACCTCTTGTGTAAAATGAATTGCACAATTTATTGTACACCAGATGGAATTGGTTTTCAGACTTCAGATGAAGATGCTTTGTATAAAGTAACTTTGATGAATCAGGAACCTGAAATGAATGGGTTGTTTCCTGCATTTGATGCAGGAAAACTTCCAGAAAGAGTTAAGAAGTGCAGTGAAAGAAAGTGTGTGGGATTTTACAGGAGAAGACATTGGATTAATGAGAGAAGTTGAACCTGTAAAAGTGACAGTGAAAGAAGGGATAAGTTATCCAAACACGCCACAGTACAAATTAACTCCAGAAATAATTGAAGGAATAACTCCTGTGATAAATAAGATGATTGAACAGGGAATTCTGAAAGAAATCATGAGCAGTCCATGTAATTCACCTATTATGGGACTGAAAAAGCCAAATGGAACATACAGAATAGTACAGGATTTGAGAAAGATCAACAAAATAGTTGTACCATGCTGTCCAATAGTGCCAAACCCTGCAGTGATTCTATATCAAATTCCGCATGAAGCTGAGTGGTACACTGTGATAGATTTGTGTCATGCATTTTTCTCTATTCCTTTGCATCCAGATAGCCAGCCATTATTTGCATTCCGTTTTGGAAAGCGTATTTTGGCATGGTGCCGAATTCCTCAGGGGTATACAGAGAGCCCCTCAATTTTTAATCAGATTCTAAAGAAATCTCTGGAAGATTTAAAAATGCCAGAAAAATCAGTGATGGTGCAGTATATCGATGACCTATTGGTGGCATCGAAAACCAAAGAGGCATGTGTAAGTGACACAATTGCTTTACTGAACCATTTGGAGAAAAGAGGACATAAGGTGTCCCCTTCAAAATTACAGTTTTGTCAGAAAGAAGTCCAGTATTTAGGACATAAAATTGAGAAAGGAGTGCGGAAAATAGCGACAGAAAGAGTAAGAATGATTCAAGGAATGAGAGCACCAATGACTCAAAGAGAGGTAAGAATGTTTTTGGGAATGGTTGGATATTGTCGACAATGGATAAGTGGATTTTCTTTGATTGCAAAACCATTACAAAAATTGACAAAGAAAGATGTAAAAGACCCTTTTGAGTTAAACAAAGAAGAAATGAAATCTTTCAAAGAATTGAAAAGGAAACTGTGTGAGGCCCCTGCATTAGGCATGCCTGATTATGAGAAAGATTTTGAGTTATACTGCAGTGAAAGAGATGGATGTGCATTTTCAGTACTAGTACAAAAACATGGCACCATGAAGAGGCCTATAGCTTACTTTTCAGCTGTTTTAGATCCTATAGCAAAGGCATTGCCTGGATGTTTGAAAGCAGTTGCTGCTACTTGTGTAAGTCTGGAACAAAGTGAAGGTATAGTGATGGGGTATCCACTGAGAGTATATGTTCCCCATTCAGTAGAAATTCTTTTGACAAGAACAAAAACACAGTACATGACACATAGTCGGCTGACTAAGTACGAAAAAGTCATCTTGAGTGCAGAAAATGTGACCATAGATAGATGCATAAATGTAAATCCTTCGACTTCATTGCCAGATGAAGAGAGTATAATTGAACAAGATGAAGTAGATCATGATTGTCTGAATGTGCTGGAATATTGCACAAAACCAAGAGCTGACATAAAAGATGAACCGTTAAAGGAATCCGATTATGTCATGTTTGTAGATGGTTCATGTTTACGCACAAAGGAAGGAGTGTTAAGCGCAGCTTATGCAGTATGCACAGTGGCAACTGTAATGGAAGCGTCTTGTCTGAAAGGAGTTAGGTCTGCCCAAGTTGCGGAACTAATTGCTTTGATTCAAGCATGTAAATTGGGGAAAAATGTACGAATCACGATTGTGACCGATAGCCAATATGGTTTCGGCATCGTACATGATTTTGGCCAGATTTGGTCACAAAGAGGATTTTTGACATCTGCAGGAACACCTATCAGAAATGGAGATTATGTTAAAAAACTGCTTGAGGCGATACAGCTGCCTAAACAAATAGCTGTAGTGAAGTGCAAGGCGCATAAGAAAAACGAAGATTACATAGCGGTTGGCAATAATTATGCTGACGAGATCGCTAGATATTGTGCGGAAAACATGGCGTCCCTGAACAGAAATAGAGAAAGGGAGCATGTCTCTTGTCCTTTGCTTTTCACTAATGCAGTCGAAACATGGGATGAAGTAAGGCAGTTACAAGAAACAGCAAGAGATGAGGAAAAGGATTACTGGATTAAAGCAGGATGTAGAAGACAGGAAGATAATGGAGTGTGGGTATACAGAGATGAAAGACCAGTTATGCCTGATAGCATGATTGCAGACATGGCACGGATGTACCATGGACAAGCTCATATTGGGAGAGATGCAATGATCAGACTTTTAGACAAACTTGGTATAATCCAAAATTCAGAGCCATTGCTGAAAGTCTTTGTCAAAGATGTCTTATTTGTCAACAATTTAACCCAGGAAGAAAAACAGTAGTGAGTCTAGGAACAATAGGACGAGAAGGAGGTCCATTCACAAGGATACAGATGGATTTTATTGAGATGCCCCCTAGTAACAGATTAAGATATGTTCTGGTGGTCGTCTGTTTGTTCTCTCGTTGGGTGGAGGCATACCCCACAAGAAGGAATGATGGAACAACAGTGGCAAAACTTATGCTACGAGAGTTCATTCCGAGGTATGGTTTTCCAGTCACAGTTGAGACAGATAGAGGAACACATTTTCAAAATGAGTTGATCCAATTGATTTGTGAAGCATTGAGTATTAAACAAAAACTACATTGTGCTTACAGACCCGAAGCTTCTGGGGTAGTAGAGCAGATAAATGGAACGATTAAAAACAGATTAGGAAAAATGTGTCAAGCTACAGGACTCAAATGGCCAGATGCACTGCCTCTTGTTCTGATGACCATCAGAAGCATCCCTGAAAAGAAAACGGGACTCAGTCCTCATGAAATGATCATGGGACGAGCAATGAGACAAGCCCACGTACCAGTCAACAAGTTATTGACAATAACTGATGATCTAATACTGGATTATTGCAAAGGACTGGCTGATGTGGTGCGTTCTGTGTTTCATCAGGTTGGATCGGATGCGACCACTCTTGAAAGAAAACCAGCCCACGACTTGAATCCAGGAGACTGGGTCCGTATTAAAGTCCACAGGAGAAGAAACTGTCTAGTTCCGCGTTGGGATGAGCCAAGACAGGTAATCCTAGTAACAACGACTGCTGTCAAGTGTGCAGGAGTAAAGAACTGGGTTCATGCCAGCCACACAATCAGAATTCCAGAACCTACAGATCGACATGTGAGTCGGCGTCTGGAAGTGTGGGATAAAAGTTTAACGGCGGGAACAACCAAGATAAAAGAAAGGGTGCCAGAACTTGAAGATCGACCTGAAAGTCGACATCTGGAGACCCCAACGGAAAACACCTCTAGAGAAGAAGAGGAACAAGAAGAAGAAGAAGAAAGAAATTCAGAAGTTCCAGAACTTGAAGATCGACCTGTAAGTCGACATCTGGAAATATCTGACACAACTTCAGGATCTGATGATTCAGCTGCAAATTGGGAAGAATTCCGAAAGGGAACTTGGGGTTATAAACCAATTAGAGAAGAAACTGAGCAAGAAATTGAGTTAGATGAACAACCAAGTACAAGTTATGGTGGAAATCCTTCAGAAACAATATTAATAGATGAAGTAGGGAAAGAAGTACACAAAAAGTTAGAAAATCGAGAAGAACCCAGAGGAGCAATAGGGATAGATAGAGAAACAGGAGAACAGGGAAATTCAGAAGCAGATAAGGAGGAAAACACCAAATCGGAAGAACCCCGAGGGAGGGACAGTGATAAGGGAAAACAAAAAGGAGAAGACAGATCCACCAGTAGGAGATGACGAGATTATAAGTTTCAAAATAAGAAACAATAGTGAGACAGTTGAAACAGAAACAGAAGAAAGTGGAGGAGAGGAAAAAGCAAAGACTGAATCAAGAAAAAGAAATTGGAGATCGGAAAGAGAAGAAAGAGAGGGTGAGGTCAAAAGGCCAAGAAAAGGAGATAATTGGCCCAACAGCTATGTAAGAAAATTGAGATATAGAATAATAAGAGCAGAAGATGAAGATGCTGAACAAGTAAATGAAGTAACAAGTCAAAAGGGACAAGAAAAACCCAGTGGAAAAAGATTACAAAAGTCCAAAAGGACAAGGAAAATAAATTCAAAATTTAAGTCACCTGAGTGGCTGTATATTGCACTAACAGATTACAAAGGAGAAGAAGAAAACACTCACGGAAACCAGAGACTGAGAAGTCGGATGGGAAAAGGTGAGATGCAACGAAACTGAAGTGAAGACTTAAAGTGCTTCTGCCGGACGTGACAATTTACTGGACATGACAAATCACCGGATGTGACAACGAAAGAATTCTGGAGAGAATTAAAGAAAGTACTAAGCAAAGACTTTTTGGAAGCAGAGTGGCATCTAAGTCATTTCTGAGGTGTAGTGACACAATTTTCTGAAACTTAATAAATAGAAAAAGAAAAATGGAAAATAATAGGGATAGAAGAAATAAATGTGAATTTGTAAAGAGATGGTGCAAAATGTGCTGCTTTTGTACAGGGTTATTAATGACCATATGGATAGTTTTAGCAATCACAATTCCTATTAGTGTAGCTGTGATAGAAGCAAAGAATGATACTAAACAAGAAAAAGAAACTAATATTAAAGAACAAGTTGTTTTAAGAAGTAGTGCAGAGTTGCATAAGGATAGGTCAGTAACAGATTTCTCAAAGAATGTTTTTACAAAGTTGTTGTATGAGTACGTAAAAACAATGGAAGTAAGAGATTGTTATGTTTGTATGCAGTTGCCTGCATCAGTATCGGAAGGTGTGACTTATCATCACTTACCTTTGACTTATGGAATAACATGTAGTATAATAGCAAGTTTATTTTATAAAACAGGTAGATTAGAATCTTATTATACTGATATAGATAAGATATTTGCAAACATTCCAGTAGTACCAGAACTTAACAAAGTAAAACCAGCAAAAGTTTTAGGAGAATTCTTTTTAGAACATAGAAAATTAACGTTAGAAGAAATAGTTAGTAACAACCTTACCTGTGAGTTAAAGAAAGAAGAAAAAGTATTTTTAGATATGGTTGAAGAAAGAAGAATTAAATTTCAAAAAGAAGCAATAAAAGAGGAAGGAAAACGTTTATGGACGTTTGAGGAAGGAAATCATGAAGGGAAAAGGATAAATGCAGCAATGACGTTAGATTGGCCACAAACAGGAAAGTTGTGCATTAAGAGAAATAAGACAGTCTATGACAATTACTTTGTAGGTTCCAGTGTCTGCCATGACAATTATCAAATTCTGGGAGGTTGGGGATTCAAAGGTGGAAAAGATCCAATATTTCCAGGTATCTATTATATTTGTGGGAATAGAGCTTATTACAGGTTACCGGACCATTGGTATGGAACTTGCTATGTAGGCCTGGTCTTTCCAAAAATCTTTCACATGGACAGAGAAGAAAAGGGAACATACAAGATGATTAATGGATTTAAACGTAGAAAGAGGGAAAGTTTTTCAGAAGTTGTAGGAGATATTTTTGGAGCATTGATACCAGCAGTGGGAATATCTTTGAATGCATTTAAAATTCGGAAGTTATCCACAGTAGTAGATCGTTTGTCTACAGATACTGCGGGAGGGTTCTTAATGGTAAATACCGAAATGGTTGCCATGAGAGCTATGGTGATGCAAAATCGGCTTGCCCTTGATATTCTTTTGGCAAAAGAGGGTGGAGTCTGTGGAATGTTGAAAGTCCAACATTGTTGTACTTACATTCCGGATAACAGTGAAAATATACAGAAGTATATTACAAATATTACAAGTCTGCACAAAGAATTAGTCCCACTGGAGGTTGAAAGTGTTTTGGGAAAACTTGGTAGAGGGTTTTCCTCAGTAGCAAATTGGTTAACTAGGATGAGTAAACTAGTAATAGGGAAAGTTATAATAGTAGCAACTATAGTGATATTGTTAGCAATGATATTGAAAATAGTAATAACATGTATAAAGAGAAAAGTAAGACAGAATAAGATAAGAAGAAATAACAGAATAATGAGAGAAAGAGAGAGAGAAATGGGTGAAATTGAGTTGGAGAAAATGAAAGAAAGCATGTATAAAGAGACTAAAAGGCAAGATGAAGAGGAGACAGAGATATGAATAACAGAAAGTAAAGGATGAAAGACATGCTGCCTGAAAAGAAGTATGACTTGGGTTTTATGTGGTGATTTAAAAATCACCAAAGGGGGATTGGTGGAGCAGTAAAAATAATTTTTTTTAACCCCTAACAAATTATATAATTAATTAATTAAAAATGTTCGTTTAAATGTATTAATCAACATTGTATATGTGGGAATGGTAATATGCCAATGTATGTGCTAAATAATCTATTAATGAATGTCCGTGTGTCTAATCATAACGTAAGAATAAAAAGCGTACTAAATAAAATAAATGCATGTTTGTGCTTCATAGAAATAAAATGTGTCGTTGCAAAAAACAATAGTGATGGTAAGTAAGGAGCAGCTTAAAATGTCGCTTTTTGCTAGGTAACAACTAATTGGGGTACGTAGACGGGAGGGAAACGAAAGGGATATTTTTCTCTATTTAATTATGTTTTGTTTGCCTCAAATTAGTGCCTCTAAAGTAGAACCGAGTGGCGAGATAAAATGGCCGCCAGTGGGAAGATGTGCGCAGGCGCAAGGGGACACGTGGTACGGGATGAGATTGATGAAATCTGGAGCCTCATGATGTCTCTGAGAGGCTAGGATGCAAGAAATGGTCAAGGCTGGTGTGACCTAATTGAACTGATAGTGTGCCGTGAGGATCAGGAGAGAGTCCGTGGGAAAGGAGCCCAAGAGAAAGGACAATGACTGCGGAGTTCTTGAATGTGTCAAAAGAAGATACAAATGAACTGATCGAATCGGATGGAAATGTTTAAGCGTATGGGAAAGGAAATGATCCAAGGACCCTTGAATCCAAAAGAACTTGATTAAAGAATGAATAAGCTGACATGTATGGACCAATGAGAGAAAAGCGTGATATTAAGGTTGCAACAGTTAGTTAACAAAGTTAGAATTGGGGTATAAGAGGGCCTACTCTTAGTGGGAGGGGGTCAGTTCCAGGAGAGTTCCAGAGAAGTTCCAAGCAGTTCGAGAGTCATGGTTGCAGTAGAGAAGACGGGTTGCAGGTAGCTGATGCTGACGAGCTGAAGTTGCTGTTGCTGTCTTAACTTTACAGTTGAGTATGAGAATCAGGCTATTTCTAATCCCAAAGTTAGGTTAGAAATCATTAGGCTAAATTAGGAAGCTAGGCAGGTAACTAAGGTTTTTGGCTTCATGACAAAATTTCCTTTCTGCAATAAATTGATTATGCTTAATAAAATTGTGAATTTAAAAATGAATAATTGAATAAAGTATTAAATCTTTTCATGCTTTTAAAATTATATAAAATTTAAGATTCTTTAAAAACCAAAATGACTCAGTGGTTATTTTCCTAAATGATTGTGACATGAGTAATTGGTTGATTGTGATTCAGCTGGTCTTAATCACTATGAACTAATTTCTTAAATGAATGATTCATCGACAAAACAATGAGCAGGAATATCTTAAGAAATAATTAAAAGAAAGTGACAAATTAAGGTAAATAGATATCCTTGCTTTTCCAGCGGTACACAAAATGGTGTTCTCCATTTAGTTCTCATGCTTCTCCTAGGAGTACAGAATTTCATAAAGGTGTAAAAGGAAATCCAGGAGTGTGTGTGTGTTTAGGCGATGTTTATGGGCCCCATCGTCATGTGGATATGAGAAATATAGTTTGCCCCTGGATGACCTATAAGTAACCTGGGAGGAGGATAGTTTTTATTGTACGCGCTGCATCACTAGACAAAGGAAAAGCCTCTGGGTACCTACTAGCATAATCGACGATAACCAGGATGTATTTGTGTCCGCTGGCTGAGGGAGGTAGGGGACCAACCAAATCCATACCGACCCGTTTAAACGGGACGTCAATGATGGGCAAGGGGAACAGGGGGGCCTTCTTTATTCCTTGGGGGTTGGTGTATTGGCATCGCACACAGGCTGCACAGTGCTTGGCTACGTCCCTGTAAACCCCCGGCCAGAAAAACCTACTCAACAGGTATTTTAGGGTGTATTCCTTGCCATAGTTCCCTCCCCCCATTTGGTTGTGGGCCAGTTGCAGGACATGCTCCCGATAGGGAAGGGGAACGATCAGCTGGGTAGTGGAGTGGGTCCCCCCTTTCACGGCTCTATACAGCAAACCCTTCTTTAAAAGAAAATAGGGTCCTACCTGGTCTGGCTCTTGTTCCTGGACATGTCCCCAAGCATGGATAAGGAAGTTGTCTTCCCGCTGGGCTGTACGGAAGCTAATTGGGGCCGTCCCTCCCGGGTCTGCAAGGGAAAGAGGGAAAACATGGTTTGTTGTGTGTGTCTGTCTGTAGTCCTTCTTTTCCCTTCGTCTTTCTTTCCTGCTCTTTTTGTCTTTTCCTATTGTGCTTTCTAAGTCACTGTTGCTAAAAGGAGCCTCATGTAACCATCCCGTGGTGTTCCCTTTGGTCTCATCTAGGTACTGTTCAAACCTGGGGTGGTCGGTGCCAATGATGACAGCCTCTGGCAAGGAGGGAATGACCCCTACCTTCCGCAGGTGGGGGTCGTTGGCTACGTCCAACAAGACCTCTGCTACCGGGTACGATTTTGTATCCCCGTGGACGCATGTAACATGCACGCGCTCAGTGTCCCTTATTTGTGGCCGGGGTACTAGGGCCTGGTCTATCACTGTCACATGACACCCGGTATCTAATAGCGCTTGTTGCTTCTTCCTGTTTACCAGGATGTTTTTCCTGTATTGGTGGGGGCCTCTCCCGGTTACAAATATCTACCCCCTGGAGTACCCCACCTCCATGGGTTCGGCGGGTGGGGCCCGGTGGGGACATTGTCAGGCTATGTGTCCCCACTCTGCACAGTGATAACATTGTGGTCCCTGTCTGCTTGGCCCAGGTGGGGGATAAACGGGTTTAGGAGATACACGGGGAACTGTCTGGGTTTTTTGGGTCGGGTCGGGGGGTGCTTCTCGGGGCAACGAAAGGGGCCCGTGGTATACCAGCCTTGAACTCCGGGGACCTGTGGAAGGCGCAAGCCAACTCCATCGCTGTTGCGGAAGATAGGTTAGGGTGTTGTTTAACCCACGATCAGGTATTTGCTGGCAAGGCTTCTAAGAACTGTTCCAGATACACCCTTTCTGTGACTTCTTCCATACTGGAGGTGTGGGGTGTAAGCCAGCGCTTTCCCAGATCCTTGATTCTATAGTAAATAGCGCGTGGGTTGTCTCCGGCCGTCCACTTCTCCTTCCGGAGCTTGGTTCTGTAAAACTCCTGCTCGCAACCCAAACGCTCAAGTATAGCCTTCTTATCCTCCTCATAGGCAGTGGTACCATCAGGGTTGGCAGCCTGGTACGCTGCTTGGAGTTCTCCTGACAGGAGAGGGGCGATGTATTGACTCCATCTCTCCTGGGGCCAGGCAGCGGTGGTTGCTACCCTTTCGAAGTTTATGAAGAAATAGTCGGGGTCTTCCCCTTCTTGAAACTTCTGTAAAATGGACCCCGGGATGTTTGGGTGTACTCTGGTACTCCCTACGGCGTCTGTTAGTCTTAGGAACGCTGTGTCCTGTACCTGCTGGTTTGTCATGAGTAGGGCGGCTTGTTCCCTCAAGGCGTCCTGCAGGGCCCTCTCTGTCCTTTCGGGCGGATTGGACCTGTTGCTCAAACACCAGTTGCAGGTGTCTTTGCCCCTCCTCCAGCTGATCGATGATGTTCTCAATGGGTATGGGCTGTGTCATGGTGCGACACTTCCGGATTAAATCCCACTTCTGACACCACTTTGTGGGGATCAGGGGTGCTGGGAGGGTAAAATGGACCACACGACGTCATAATTTGTGTCACGTATTTTATTTAAGTGTTTCTTATCTCTCCTTTATGGGTAGGGGCCGGTAAACAGTCACAGTTCTGGGCAAGGGGCAACAAAAAAAAAAACAACACAAGTGGTGCAGGGGATAACTCCTCCCCTTGGTCAGTGCTCCGGGTTGTCAGGGTTGGGTCCGGGTCTTCTGGTTTTCCTCTCTCTCAGTGGGCGGGAAGGAAACAAACAGAAAAACAGACCGGGGTCAATAATGGTCCTGTGAGCTAAGTATTACATGTGCTACTGCCACCAGGGCTTCTGTAGTGGGGTAAAGGGGTGTGAGGGATACTCTAGGTGGCTCGCACCCGGGTGTTCAGCTCCCCATACCTCCCCACCACCCCCACCAAAACGCTCCCTTAAGCGGTACTCGCCTTGAGCCACGGTCCGTCTCCTGGACCGTGGCGTCGGGACCCGGGGCGTCTTATCCCTCTTGCAGCCCACCAGGTTTGGACACCGTATAAATTGCGTCCGCTGAGTCGGTCTCCTCCGCTCCTCTCCGTCTCCGTCCTCTTCCCTCTCACTCTTCTCCTCGTGTCTCGCCGTCCACTTCCTTCCGTTTTCGCTGTCCTGCTCCGGCTTCAGCCTCTGCCTCCTTCCCCCATTCACTTTATTCTCCTCCCCTTCCGCTTATGTCAGGTGCTCCTCCCCACCTGCTCCGTGAGACGCTAGACCGCTGCTCGCTTCTGGTTGTGCGAGAGGGTCCGAGTCATTCCCTGTCTCCTTCTGGTCCGCCACGTCGCCGACGCTGTCCTCCTTACAGGCTTGAATTCGACAATTCAATTCTCCGCTCGACCTGGATCTCCTCCTCCAATGTCCCTCAACTTCGCCTCTTCCACTTTCTCCTCGCGCATGTTCAGTAGAACCTCTGTCTCTGCTTGGCCTGCCTGACTTCCTGTTGTTTTGCCTGCGTACTTTCTGCTCTGCAATGAAAAAGGAACACCAGTTTTGTTGCTTCCAGACTGGCGCTTTGGTTCTCTATTTCTTCATCCAACATACTGTGACAGTAGATTTCGTAGATTACTCAGTGAAAACACTAGGAGGCTGGTTGAATGGTAACAATGTTCATGATTTTTAAGGGTTGTATAATTTAATTATGAAGGAGCACCTTTTAAGTAATTGTCACCAAGAGAAACTACATCAATTCCTGGTAGATCTGGGTCCACTTTCTCCTACAAGAATTGGGGAAGAAAGCAGACCACTGGATCAAGACAAGGGTCACCAAAACGAACACTGGTGGGGGAGACCAAAAGAAAGAGGCGAAAAAGCCCCCCCCATGGGAAAGAGAGTAACCCTAAAAATGGAGTCTTCTACAAGCCTCCAAAAACCTGCTCAGCAGGGTGGAACCGGAATCTCTACACAGTCTAAGTGTGGTTACCAGGGAAAGAACTGGGATCCCAACAAGGCTTGGTGTCACGACAGTAAAGCAACAGGACACCGAACTGGAGATCTTAGCTGTAAAACAAATAAAAATGCCTCTAGTACACCTGCAGTACCTGCAGTTGCTAACATCATGATGGGATCCCAGGACCATGTCAGTAACCCCACTGAGGCAACATTAATCTTTGAGAGAGAGGTAGACTTTATCTGTGCTGCCTAGACAGATAATATGAAGGAATACAGGAAGTTTATCAAGATTAATGGGTCCAGGATAGAGGCCTAGACGGATACTAGGGGTAGTGTCACCGTGGTGACCCAGCAGCTAGTTAACTCAGATCAGTACCTAACTGGAAGGGCCTAGCCAGTCACCAACACTAGCAATGTCACCAAAGTCCATCCCATGGCCATGTCACTTTGGATTGGGGGGAGTAGTTGGACAAAAAGAAGTTGTTGTGTCCCTGTCCTCTGCTGGCCACACCAGATGTCCCGCCCCTCCCGTTTTTAGTGACGCTGGAGTTACTAATAGTAGTGTAGTTATTTTATTATGGCCTCTTTTTTCTGTCTCATTCTTATTCCAATGCTTCTTGGGTAAGGGTTTCAGTTCTAGGGCTCGGGAAATTAAGGATAAGGAAAAACGAAAGTCATATATGGGGAAAACAAAGGAGTCCGAGTCCACATGAAACTGTCATCGTGGTTGGGACTTCCTTCCAGCTTTGGCTCTTCTCCTCAGGAAGGAACCGGAAAAGGAACAAAGAGACACAAAAATACAGTCAGGCCACTGGTCTAGTACTGCCTTAGGGAAAGAATACTCCCGTTACCCATGCTCTTTACTCGTGTTGTGCCTAAGTGCCAAAAGGTATTTCAGTGATTTAGGGTGGTGTGGCCCATAACCCTGCCCACCAACCCCTAAACGAGAAAAATCGTGCCCCGGGCACTTGCCTGGACCCACGATCCTCCTGGGCCGTGGGGATGGGAGTCCCAGCCTCCACTTCTCTTGTTGGAGTGCTGGACTCACGGGAGTTGCTCCTGGAGCGGTCTCTTCCCGGATGGGTCTCCTCATTCTGGGGCGATTCTCTGGTGGCTCCTCTGTTCCTTCCTGAGGCTTGCAAGTTGCTCTCCTCTCATCTCCGGTATCTTCCTCTCCTTCCCTCTCCGCCTCTAACTCTCCCCGTATTCCAACTCTCGGCGTCTCCTTGTTACTCTAGGCTCCACCCTCTTGGTTCGTGGTTGGCGGTCCGCAGGTTCCTGTTTGGCCTGCTAGAGCGCTCATTCTGTTTCCGGTCAGGGACATGGCGGCTGCCATATTGGGTTTGTCATGGCATTCCGCCGTCGGGGGAGGGAATCCATCACAGTCCCCAGCTGTCCCCATAGATTGTCTGCTTGGAAATGATTTGGAGACTTCTCCTTGGGCAGAAGTCGAACTGAGGACCCATGCCAGCATGGTAAGTCTCTCAGGATGGGGTTGTGTTACAACCAGAGCACAGAGCACAGCTCTGAGTGAAAAAGAGGTGCTGGATCCTGGAAGAATGGACCAGCCCTTCAAGATAAAGGGCAAGAAGACTGGGGGATCAGCCTCTAAACAGATCCCAAGTCAGAACCCCTTTTCTCAGGAAGAGAACTTGGTATTCTCAGGGGGAACTGAGTCTGCAGAGATTTGGCCTTACCAGGCAGATCTCTTGGGCCCAGGGGGACCCTCTAGGATGGATCTGTGCTGGGGACAAGAAATCTGACCTACTCTTGAAAGCTTGAGGCAGCAAGCTGCTGCACAGGAGAAGGGTGATATCAGTGGCCCCCATAGGGTCTATTGGGAGGATGGGCTCCTATACACTGAGGCCAGAGACCCCAAACCTGGTACAACTAGGAGAGTGGTAGTACCTCAGAGTTGTAAGAATTCCTCCTTACTTTGGCCCATGATATCCCCTTAGCTGGGCACCTTGGCCAGGATAAAACTTGGATTAGATTGGTCAATCAGTCAGTCAGTCATAAACTTTATTCAGTCTTTTGACCATAAAAGTAGAAGTACAGACAATTCATTGAACAAAATTATTAAATACATGGTGATAATGCAACAATTATTAGTTAAAATTGATACTGGAATACAAGTAACACAGGACAATGGAGCATAGAGATATGACAGAAGCCGCTCTCAAAGAAATAATAGACAACAAGGCCCATCCTAGGACAATTTATCAGTACTTTGCTTAATGATAAAAGAGTAGAAACTGTAAAAACATGACACACACATTAAAAACAGGAAATGAGAATATTAGTTTAAAAATAGATTAAAAGATACATTAAAAAATATTTCAGCAATGTCCATAGTATTAATGTTGTAGATTCAGGGCAGACCTTCTGATAAACCACATAGTGCCAAGAAACTTTGCTACAGCACAAAATATTACTGGGCTGGCGTCAGATTTTAAGATGTGCAGTGCCTCTACATGGCACCGAATACCAAAACATTTACAAACGGGAGCTCACCCTTTGGCTCTTGGCCGTCTGTATAGTGGACGTGCAAAAAATATGTGACCAATTGATTCCTCAGCACGGGGACAACCTAGGCAATATTGTAAATCATTAGATGTTGAACACCAGGAAGCTGTAAGAGCGTTCACTGGAAGTGAGCCAAATCAAAATTGCATAAACAGCTTCCTATTCTGAGGGATCGCGATAGCATCCAAATAGTATTCATATGAGGGAAGCTGATTGAACTCTAAAAACGTTGTGGTTAAGCGGCCCCAAGACAAATATGAAGCAGAGGACTGGGCCACCCAGTGCCAATAGTATTTCTTGAATGATTCCTTGGTAGGCAACCCTTCACAATCCCGTGATTCCCACAGGCCCTCTAGGCCTATGGCGGTAAGCAAGGATTTAACTTCCTGCAGCCAAGGGATCTTCTTAAATCGATCAAGTACATGTACTTCATAAAGGGGGGCCGTAAGGGGAAAGCTCTGGGGTTGTTTTTAAGCGGAGCCAGAATAACAGAGAACGTAACTTGGCCTTCTCGACCATGGTGGCTCGTCCCATTTCCAACCTTAGTGGAAGGAGAGGGGTGCTCTGCGGGAGTGAGACTAAGGCCCTCAGAAACTTATTCTCTGTAGTCAGCAAACCCTCCATCTTTTCAAATCCCCACAATTCCGCTCCATACAAGGCTGAGCTGATTGCCTTACAGTCCTATATGTAGAGCAGACCTGCTGCCGGTTTGCTGTAAGAGGACCTATGCTCACTGATCAAGGCCCCCGTTATCAGTCTATGCTGCAGAGTGCGCTTCAGTATTTGGGGCTTCAAGGACATATTATCGGAGAGAGTGATCCGAGATAATCAATGGTACTCACTCTCTCCAGCGCAATTCCGCCAAGTGTAAGCTTCCCTTTGTATGACTTGTGTGGGAACTACATTAAAAGCTTTGTCTTAGAGGTATTAACCTCCAGGCCCCGAGAGTCATAGAAGGCCTTGAATCGGTCTAAAATCAGTTGTAGCCCTCTGGAAGTCTTAGAGACTAGCAGGGTATCTTACGCAAACAGCAAGGTGACCACTTTGTCGCCCCCTAAAGTTGGGGCATCTGCGGGAGCCTCAGAAAGGTACTGGGCAACCCCATTAATAAATAACAAAAAGAATGTGGGCGCCAGTACACAGCCTTGCTGAACCCCCTTTTCAACTGCAGGGATCCCTGATCTGTCCGTCCGAGCCGTCGATGGCTTCGACCTCCCCCTGTCCGCGGAAGAGGATGGGTCACTCACCCAAAGGAGTCCCCGTTCGGGCACCAACTGAAGGAAGTGACCCGATTCGGGTCACTCGGGTCACTGAGGACCACCTCTCAGCCTTCCACTATAATGAAGAGTGAGTCAGACAGTAGAGAATCCAAACCAATAACAGCTTATTCAGAGTACAGTCAGAGCGGAGCCCAATCTGCCCAGTCACTTAGGAGTGCTGCAGAGGAACTGACATCAGCAATCATAATGATACATTAAATACACTTCGAAACCAACTAAAGCATGTCCTCCATGGAATTTTCCAGAGAGATGCAGCTGGACAGTAAATTGCAAGGGAGTAGGTTTTGATTCTGAGGCCGGGCACACATTATCTACGATTCAAGGTCACTCTGCCTGTGCCCGCCGCTAGACAAGTGGGAGAAGACTTACATCTAAGAAGAAAGGTATGCGCTAATAAGAACAGTGCTTTCATTAGTGTGGCAGAACTCAGCTCCAAAAAAACATAACCTAGGGAAGGCCGTTTCTCGGAAATGGCAAAGGATTGGTTTCGATCCCGATACAAAATGGCGCCTATACACAAAACGGCACCGCGAATGCTAACTTACGTAAAACAATGCAAAAGCATACTTTTTTTCCAAACATTGTTGGCCCCCTGGACCCTCCAACAACCTCAGGGAACAAATATATTCTGGTGATAGTGGATCATGCCACCAGGTATCTTGAAGCTATTCCCCCAAGGGCCACAACTGCTCCAGTGGTGACAAAGGCCCTCCTTGGTGTCTTTATCAGGGTTGGTTTCCCAAAGGAGGTAGTATCTGACAGAGATACAAACTTCATGTCTGCATACTTAAAACACATGTGGGATGAGTGTGGAGTGAACTACTGATTCACCACACACTGTCACCCACAAACCAATGGCATGGTGGAGAGAATCAATCAGACATTGAAAGGCATGATTGGTGTGCTCCCTGAAAAACTCTCAAGGAGATGCAATGTCCTACTTCCATGCCTGCCTTTTGCCTACAGGGAAGTGCCACAGAAGGGAGTGGGGTTTTCACCCTTTAAACGTTTGTTTGAGCACCCAGTTAAAGGTCCTCTGAGTCTAGTAAGAGAAGGTTGGGAGAAACCTCTCAAAGAAACAAAACAAGACATAGTGGACTATGTGCTTGGCCTTCGTTCTAGGGTGGCTGAGTACATGGAGAAAGCTAGCCAAAACTTTCAGGCCAGCCAAGAGCTTCAAAAGCAGTGTTAGGAGCAAAAGGCTGCACTGGTAGAATTGAAACCATGGCAGAAGGTATGGGTATTGGAGCCTGTGGCCCCTAGTGCCCTCCAATACATGTAGAGTGGGCCCTCCCCTGCCCTTGAAAGAAAAGGGGAGGTCACCTATCTGGTGGACCTTGGCAGTTGCAAACACCCCAAAAGGGTAATACATGTCAACCGCTTGAAGGCCTATTATGACAGAGCTGACATGACCATGCTCATGGTCACAGATGAGGGACAGGAGAATGAGAGTATACCTCTCCCTGATCTCCTCTCCAGCAATTCCCAAGATGGGTCTATTGATAGAGATTGACTGACCAACAGCAAGCTAACTGCAGGCTATTCCTAAGTCAGTCTGCTGAGCTCTTCTTTCTTTCCCCTAGTCAGATTAGCTGGTGTACTCATGATGTGGACACTGGTGACAGCCTAACTGTCAAAAATAAAATTTACAGGCAGTAGGACAATGTCAGAGAGAGCTTCCAAGCTGAGGTCAGCAAGATGCTGGAATTGGGTGTCATTGAACTCTCAGAGAGCCCCTGGGTCAGCCCAGTTGTCTTAGTCCCCAAACCTCACTCCAAGGGTAAAAAGAAAGAAATGAGGTTTTGTGTGGACTATAGGGGCCTCAATGCTATGAGAAAAACTGATGCTCACCCAATTCCTAGAGCAGATGAATTAATTGACAGGTTAGGGGCAGCTAAATAACTCAGCAACTTTCATCTCACATCTTGGTACTGGCATAGGTCTGATCCCTGGAGAAAAAGAAAAATCAGCATTCTCCACCTCAAATGGGTACTTCCAGTTTACTGTGATGCCCTTGCTGGGCTGAAATCCTTTAGTGCAGCTTATATTGATGATATTGCTGTCTACAGCTCCACCTGGCAGGATCACCTGATCCACCTTGACAAGGTCTTTGAGGCTGAGAAGTTCAGACCTCACTATCAAGGCAAGCAAGTGCCTGATAGGGCAGGGAAAGGTGGTGTACTTGGGTCACCTGGTAGGTGAAGGCCAAGTTCAGCTACTCCAACCCAAGATTTAGACTAGTCTGGAGTGGGTAGGTCCAACAACCGAGGCCAACATCAAGGCATTCCTTGGCTTGACTGGGTACTATAGGAAGTTTGTGAAGGACTATGGGTCCATGGTGACTCCCCTCACAGAACGTACCTCCAAAAGGATGCCAAAGAAAGTAAACTGGACAGTGAGCTGTCAAAAGGCTTTTGGCACTCTGAAGCATGCAATGTGCTCTGCCCCAGTCCTAAAAGCTCCAGACTAAACCGAGCAGCTCATTGCGCAGACAGATGCCTCGGAGCATGTGATAGTGCATTCCTAGCCCAGACAAATAATGAGGTACATAACCAACCGGTTGCTTTTATAAGTAGACAACTACTCCCAAGAGAGCAGCATTGGAGTGCCATAGAAAGGGAAGCCTTTGCTGTGGTCTGGGCCCTGAAGAAGTTGCAGTCATACCTGTTTGACACTCACCTCCTAGTTCAGATAGACCACAGGCCTCTAAGATAGTTACAACAGATGAAAGGTGAAAATCCCAAATTGCTAGATGGTCCATATCCCTACAGGAAATGGATTCTCAGTAGAACACAGACCTGGGATTGCCCATGCCAATGCAAATGGCCTTTCCAGGTTCTTTTACTTAGAAGGTGAAAACTCTCCAGGGGAAGGTTAGTTTCATCCTCTTTTATTTTAGGGGGGGGGTCATGTGAGTAAGTGCCTCTTTTTGCATGGTTAGCCCCTGGTTTTTATGTGATTTCGATTGTAGAGCACAGGGTCCCTGCCAACCAGGTCCCCTGTGCCAGGGCTCCTTCCCTAAATACAAATCCCCAATTGGTATTTCTACCCCCTGTAAGTCCCTGGTAAATGGTGCCCTGGGTACTCAGGGCCTGAGAGCTGAAGAGGGTCCTGTGGGACCCCCCTCACTGGGACCATGCCACTGCCCTTGCAGCTTGCATGCCCCAGTGAGGGAGAAAACGACAAAGTCAACATGGCACCCTGCCTTGGTGCCATGCCAACCATCACTGCCTGAAGGCATAGGTAAGTCACCCCACTAGCAGGCCTCACAGCCATAAGGCAGGGTGCACTATACCACAGGTAAGGGCATATCTGCATGAGCAGATATGCCCTACAATATTGGTTGGTGTCCATTCCTTAATATTGTAAGTGCCAGTAAAGCCATAAAGAGTACATGGGCTGGAAACTCGACAACTTGAGTTCCCCAGCACCGTGATGGCTTCACTGAACATGGGAGTGTTTGGTACCAAACTACTACTCTCAAAAATCCACAGTTATGCCATTGTGGAATTTATTGTACCATGTACCCAGAGGGCACTTCAGAGGTGCCCCCGAAAACCTGCCAACCCTGGTGTGGTCTCTGACTGGCTGTAGGCAGCCAGCCACCACCAGACATGTTTCTGGACGCATAGGTACAGAGGCAATTTACAAAAAAGGTCTTGGATACATTTCCGCACCTATTATTGCAATGGGAAACTGTTTTTGTGTGGTGCAAAGATCAAAAGAAACAAGACCTCATAGTTTCTTAACCGTGAATGAAATTCACATAAACAATTTGCCAAGATTTGATCAGCACACACTAACTCATGAAGTCAAAATCACAAGTAAAATATATTCATAGACAGTTACAATGGAATTTTTTAAAAGATCCTTTATTCTTTGTTCTTTTAATCTCCACAGGGTAGTCAACGTGTTTCATCCTTTTATAGGACTTCTTCAGGGCTCAGACAGGTGTCTTTCATATGCACCGATGTATAAGCTCCAGAGTTTTTTATTTAAGGCAAGAAGTCTTCTTCTGAATTAAAATTGGAAAATTCCAATGGGTCCAATTAGTGAAAAGTAGAGTATTATCCTGATCAAGTTTTTTGGCCAATGTCAGCCACCACATCTATTCGATGGAGTCAAGGCATCAATCCGCCCTCCTCCAACTCTTCTCTGTCCGTATTATAAAAAAAAAAACATCAGTATGAATGAGATCTAATGGGTAGCTGTGAATAGAAGGGATGTGTAAATAATTGCTGAACTCTTTATATGTGATTGTAATATTTTTAATATAGTAGTAATTATGTTTTATATTTTTATCAATAGATTACTGTTGTCATATAATTGAAGTCCTGCAGAAGGTGGTTTTATTGAGTTTCACCCACCGAAACGCCGCGAGGACAACGTTATGGTTTTGCGTATTACATTTTTATTCATACTTGCGGACAGCCATGTGTGACATTTTTACATTATTTTAATTAAAACAGTTTTGATTTAATGTGTTTTTAATTGATATACATTGATGTATAAATTGTGCCTGTGGATATATCAATAGATCATTGAGTTATCGTGCATCGGAAACTGTCAGGCTGTGATTTTATAATAAGCATTGTTTTTAATATTTGTATACTGCTATAGCAATAAAATGTTACCTTATCACATATAATTGGGTTAAGTTTTTTAGGTTTGTGTGGTAAAGGTATGAACAAGGGAGTGTTTGACTTGTAAGAATACATAGTGTCAAGAGGGGGATATTATCCTTTATATGTTTTTGCTTATTGACCCTGTCCCCTATGTTTTGTAAGGGTACCTCTCACATCTTTGTGGGGAAAACTTCAGAAGACCACCTCTGCCAACTTCACCCCTAAGGTGGGGGAGGTGAGGTGAGGTGAAGCACATCTTTCGGTCCCCACCATCTTGAAGATGGGGGACCCTCCAATCAGGGCTAGGTTTATGCCCCCTCCCACAGGAGGGTGGCATAATTGAGGGTATAGTCGGTAAGAAGACTCCGACGTCGAAAGGCACCCCTGCACCTGAAGCCCCTGGGCCTTGGTAAGCTGAACCAACAGTGCCCTTATGACTCCCTATGCCTCTACTTATCTCTGCTGTTGTTGGTCTTCCTCCTGCATCTCTGGTGCCACGCCTACAGCCTCTTTGCCAAAAGAAGAATTCCCATTGAAACGCCTTAGGCCCCCGATGTTGAAATAGCACCATACACCTTGCTGCCCCTGTGCCGCTGGTGGTGTATGTTTGGTGCTGCTTTGTGGCCCCCCTGTGCTTAACCTAGCCCCCAAACCCTGGCTCCTGCAACCGATTTACCTACCTGCAAGCAGTGTGGCTCCAGGCCCCCCCAGCCCCCATTGTAAAGCATTAGCCGAACTCCGATTTCGACCTCTGCACCTAGCCGCCCCTGCATCGCTGGTGGTGCAGTGTTGGTACCTACCTGACCCTTGCCCACTGCTGACCTTTGGTCCCAAAGACTGGAACTGTAAGTTGTGTACTTACCTGCTTAACCGCAAAACTATTTTCCCCATAGGATAAAATTGAACTGTCCTAAAAATATTGTGTCGATTTTTCCAAGTGCAATGTATTTTTATTTGAAAACATACTTACCTTATTATGAACATCTTGGTCTTAAAATAAAGTAAAAACAAAGTATAATTTATAAAATTGGTCTGGATCTCCTTCTTGAGTCGTGTGCCCATTATTGATCACTATTGTGTAATAAATGTCTTAAATTCCTCTGCGTTAGGCCTAAGGCTGTTCACCCACACTACCACTGAGAGCACTTTGGGTTTTACATTGAGCCCTGTACACTTTTGGGGAGCCCTTGGACTCTGTGCATGGTATTACCACCTAGTGGCAGTATCATATACAGAGCCAGCTTCCTACAGTGCTGCAGGAGCACAGCTACTCCCCCAAGGAATTTTTATTAAAGTGCAGACCCTATGTTTGCAGGGACTTCGAATCCAGGACTTCTCCAGGATTTTCCAAATGTTTTAAGCACTCCCAAGGCTGGAGCTTATGCTCTACAGCTGGGATTTCTTCACCCTCTAGGGGTTGTGTTCATGATTGCTGCTGTTAAGGCCTGAAAGTGGTTAAAGGAGATACCTGTCTGGAAGGTAGAACCGAGGAACAAGAAAGCAGTAAAACAACTGCACAAAACGCAAAAAGGGGGCAGGGTAGAAACACCCTGACCCCCTAGGCCTGCTCAGGGCCCAAATTTTTATTTATTTTTCTTTAAAAAAAATCGGCAAAATACGCGCTGGTTGGCGGATCCTGCTGATAAAAAAAAAAATGAAGCGCGGTCTCCGCGCTTCGTGGTTAATTAGCCCCCGGGTGGGCCAAGTCCCGGGGGCAGCGGGGGTTTAATAAATAACATGGGGGGCCTCTAAGGCCCCCCAAGCCCCAGGGACCGCCACCCCCCAGGGCTTTATAAAAATAATGGTGGCGGGGGCACACGGCCCCCGCAGCCCCGGGGACCGCCACCCCCCGGGGCTTCTTTTTTTTATTTTTAAATTACCTGTGTGGGGGGCTTGAGCCCCCCCACATGCCCCGGGGACCGCCACCTCCCAGGGGCACTAAATAATAAAATGTGGGGGTCCGTTTAGGACCCCCGAGCCCCGGGGACCACCACCTCCCCGGGCTGTGCACAGGATGGGAGGGGGCTGCGCGGCCCCCTCCTGGAGCCCTTGATGGCCCTGGGGACCGCCACCCCCAGGGCTGGCTCCTGCAGTGTCCCGGGGTGCCTACCCCCGGGACACTGCTGTTTGCAATGGCAGGACGGAGCCTCGCGGCTCCCGTCCTGTCATTGCAAACTAGCTTTGCTTCATTGAAGCGAGAGCAGGGAAACCTGCTCTCGCTTCAATGAAGCAAAGCAGATTGCTTTTCCATAAGGGGAGCTGCATGTCAGCAGCTCCCTTATGGAAAAGCAATGCCGGCTCCCGCAGGACGCGGGAGCCGGCGGGACCGTGTGGGGATTGGGGACCCCCCACGGTCCCCAATGTGTGGCCAGGCCCCGGGGATGGGGTCCCCGGGGCCATTAGTGGCCCGGGAGGGGGCCACGCAGCCCCCTCCCCCCAAAAAGGGCAAGGCCGGCCCCGGGGGATGGGGTCCCCGGGGCCTTAAATGGCCTGAGGAGGGGGGCCACGCAGCCCCCCTCCAAATATTTTTAAAATTAAAAAAAAGAGGGCATGCCCCGGGGGATGGGGTCCCCGGGGCAAATAGAGGCCCAGGGAAGGGGGGCCACGCGGCCCCCTTCCTGTTTAAAAAAAAAAAAAATGCTCAGGCCCCGGAAGATGGGGTCCCTGGGGCCAAAATTGGCAGAGGGAAGGGGAGCCACGCAGCCCCCCGCCCATACAAAAAAAAAGTAAAACAAAAAAAAAAGACCGGCATCGTGCCGGAGGCCCCGCCCCCACGCTGCAGCCACACACACACACATCTGAGATGTCATCAGTGATGTCATCAGTGATGTCACTGACCATGTCATGAGTGATGTAATATGTGACGTCATCAGCAGTGCATTGAGGGGGCGCGAGTTATAGTTAGCTGAACTAACTATAACGGGGAATTCACGGGTTTTGTACTGAGTGCAATGTCCAACTAACTATAACTGTCCCTAAAACCTATGTTTTTTTAGTGAATATGTATATAGATATATATATATATATATATTCACTGAAAAAACCACAGGTTTCAGGGACGTTATAGTTAGTTGGACATTTCACTCGTACAAAACCTGAGAAATTCGGCCGTTATAGTTAGTTCAGCTAACTATAACTCGCGCCCCCGCAATGCACTGCTGATGACGTCACATATCATACATGACATGGTCAGTGACATCACTGATGACATCACTGATGACATCATCCACGTGATAATCTGAAGCAACTCCTCACACCCTAATATAACCTTTGATACACCCACTCTAAAATACAGACTACAATTTTTGAAACCATAGACACACCAATACCAGTTACTACATACCCACTCACTGATTCCTAGGTCTACACACACATCCACTCATTCACCCATACAGTCACTCATACATGCAGGCCCTCACATGTGCAGAAAGAGGAAGAAAGGTGCAGAAATAAGCAAGAGAAATGCAGAAAGAGGCAACAGAAGTCCACAAAGACAAAGGAAGGTGCAAAAAGAAGCAAGAGATATGCAGAAAGAACCAACAGAGGTGCAGAAAGAGGCCTTGTTGCAGTCATCCTGTGCCCCCAACATTTTGCTGACTGGTACCGGTGGTAACTGACTTTGACTAACCAGGCCCGGAGCCAATGCTATGCTAAAAGACACTTAGAATACAGTGAAAACACCTACACATACTAGGGTACACTATGGGTTGGGGTACCCCTGTGATTGGCATGACCTCCTCTGTAAGGCCCTAGTATATAATAGGGCAGGGGGATAAAAACTACCTCTAAGTCAGAGGTGCAGAAAGATGCTTTTTTAAGTAGTAGTCACGTTTGTAGAGTGGTGGAGAAAGGGTGCTGGGTCTCTGAGCAGCGCTCAGGAATTCCGCTGCGTAGGACTTACAGGAGGTACCAGGAGGGCTTCTTGGCCCCCAAACTCCCTCAGGAAGTAAATTGGACTTCATCCCCATCCCGTCGTCTACCAGGAGGTGCGTTTGCAGAGTGGTGGAGAAAGGGGGGCATGGCCCCCAAAGACGTCTTAGCAATCCCACTGTGTGGGACTTACTGGAGGTAACAAGAGGGGTAGTTGGCCCCCAAGGACATCCTTGGTGGCCAACTACCCCTCCTATTACCTCCAGTAAGTCCCACATAGCAGCATTGGTAAGTACTCATAGAAGGCCACGCCCCCTTTGCCCACCACTCTACAAACGCGCTCCCTTGCGCGCTCTTGGATGGGGATTGAAGTCCCCTTCGCTGCTGGGGGTCCTTTAGGGGCCAACTAGCCTACCTCTTACCTCCAGTAAGCTCCACACAGTGGGATTGCTGAGAGGTGCACAAAGGCCACGCCCCCTTTCTCCACCACTCTGCAAACGTGCCCCCTGGCGTGTTCTAAGTTGGGGGATTAAGTCCCTTCAATACTGAGGGTCCCTGGGGTCCAACTAGCCCACCAGGTACCTCCAGTAAGCGCCACACAGCTGGATTGCAGAGAGGTGGTCCAAGGCCACACCCCCTTTTTACACCACTCTGCAAACACGCCTCTTGATGCACTGTTGCTCAGGGGATGAAGTCCACTTGTGTCCTGAGGTCCTCAGGACACAAGAGGACCTCATCGCCCCACCAGCAGTGCACCAAGAGGTGCGTTTGCAGAGTGGTGTGAAAAGGGGCGTGACCTCGGACCACCTCTCTGCAATGCAGCTCTGTGGTGCATACTGGAGGTACCTGGTGGGCTAGTTGGCTCCCAGGGACCCTCAGTATTCAAGGGGAATTAATTCCCCAACTAACAACGCGCCAGGGGGCGCGTTTGCAGAGTGGTGGAGAAAAGGGGCGTGGCCTCCGGCTAGATGCCGGCTTTTTTTTAAATATATTTTTTTACTAGGGGGCTGTGTGGTCCCCCTTCTTTTACAATTTTGGGGCCCTGGGGACCCCATCCCCCAGGGCCTGACCCCTTTTTATAACTATTTTTTTTTTTAAATCGGGAAGGAGGCCGTGTGGCCCCCTCCCGAGGCCAATTTCGGCCTCGGGGACCCCATCCCCCGGGGTATGGCCAGACTTTTTAAAAAAAATTATTTGGAGGGGGGTTGCGTGGCCCCCCTCCTCAGGCCAATTATGGCCCCGGGGACCCCATCCCACGGGGCCGGCCTCGCCGTTTAAAAAAAATAAATAAAAATTAATTAGAGGGGAGGGGGGCCACGTGCCCCCCCCAGGCCACTTCTGGCCCCAGGGACCCCATCCCCCGGGGCCTGGCCTCTCCGTTGGGGATCATGGGGGGAGTCCTAATGCCCCCACGGTCGCTCCGGCTCCCCGCCTCCTGCGGGAGCCGGCATTGCTTTTGCACAAGGGGAGCTGCTGACATGCAGCTCCCCTTGTGCAAAAGCAATCCTGCTTTGCTTCATTGAAGCGAGAGCAGGTTTACCTGCTCTCGCTTCAATGAAGCAAAGCGGGGTTTGCTATGACAGGGCGGGAGCCGCACGGCTCCCGCCCTGCCATAGCAAACAGCAATGTCCCGGGGGTGGGCACCCTGGGACATTGCAGGAACTGGCCCTGGGGGGTGGCGGTCCCCAGGGCCATCAAGGGCTCCAGAAGGGGGGCCGCGCGTCCCCCTCCCTTCATTTCTAAAGCCCCGGGGAGCTGGTGGTCCTCAGGGCCGGGGGTCCGTAACGGACCCCCGAATTAGAATATTTAGTGCCCTGGGGAGGTGGTGGTCCCTGGGGCATGTGGGGGGGGGCTTGAGCCCCCACACACACATCTTTTTTTTTTTAAAACAGAGCCCCGGGGAGGTAGCGGTCCCCAGGGCTGCAGGGGGCCATGTGCCCCCGCGTTTAAATTGGCATAGCCCCGGGGAGGTGGTGGTCCCTGGGTCATATGGGGGGGGCTGGAGCCCCCCCACACACATCTTTCAAAAAAAAAACAGAGCCCTGGGGGGGTGGCGGTCCCCGGGGCATGTGGGGGGGCTCGAGCCCCCCCACACACATTTAAAATTTTTAAAAAGAGAGCCCTGGGGAGGTGGTGGTCCCTGGGGCAGCAGGGGCCCCCATGGACCCCCGCAATATAATTTGGGATTGCCCCCGGGACCTGGCCCACCCCGGGGCTTAACAATAACGAAGCGCGGGAGCCCACGCTTTGTTTTTTTTAATTTTCTTGGCAGGATTCGCGCACCCAGCACAAATTCTGCCGTTTTTAAAAACAAAATGCTTTTTTTGGCCCTAGGGGTCCCTGTGGGACCCCCTCAGTAGGCCTAGGGGTCCCTGTGGGACCCCCTCAGCATGCCTAGGGGGTCAGGGTGTTTCTACCCTGCCCCCTTTTCTTGTTTTTCAATGTTTTTTTCACTTTTTCTTGTGACTCGTCACAAGATGGCTGCCAACACTTCCTGGTTTGGAGTGCTGGCAGCCAATCAGAAGTCAGCTCGTGCTCTCGACTCCTCCTCCTCGGTGCTCAGATATCGAAACTTTTCTTTTTCTAATTTCTCTGGAACTACTGAACGGATTTACACCATTTAAAAAAAAGCGTTCTTTCTGAACCAAGACCTACCTTTGTGCCAAATTTGGTGTAATTACGTTCAGCAGTTCGGGCTGTAGCTTTGTCTAAAGTTCCTATGGAAATTAACATGGGGAAAACGTGTTTTGGGACCCCTTTTTCTTGACCCCCGCTTGACGAATCACCCCGAAACTTTGAAGACAGGAGCTGACCGGAGCGCCCCATTAGTTTTGAAAATTTCGCAAAGATTCGTCAACCGGCGCCAAAGATATTGCCAAAAGAAAAACGTTTTTTGAATAGAAACGAGGTCCTAACTATAACTACCTACTGGCGACCGCCAGTAGGTAATATATATATATATGTCTTATATTTACAAAGCCGTAGGGTGAAACGTGTCTGTTAGGGGGGTTGGGGGTCTGCAATAAAGCACTTTGAAATTGGATACCTGAGTGCTTTCCTTATCGACGTGGATTGAGACGCCGAAGTTTGCTTAATTTATATATATATATACATATATATATGTATATGTATATATATATGTATATGTATATTCACTGAAAAAACCATAGGTTTCAGGGGCGTTATAGTTAGTTGGACATTTCACTCGTACAAAACCATAGAAATTCCCCTGTTATAGTTAGTTCAACTAACTATAACTCACGCACCCGCAATGCACTGCTGATGACGTCACATATTACATCACTCATGACATGGTCAGTGACATCACTCATGACATCACTGATGACATCTCAAATGACATCACTCATGACATCACTCATGACATCACCCTTGTGATAGAGTGGCAGACCTCCTCTCACCCTAAATAACCTTTGATACACACACTCAAAAATACAAACTAACATTTTCAAAACAATGGACATACCAATACCAGTTACAACATACCTATTCAGTAATTCCAAGATCTACACACACATCCACTCATTCACCAACAGTCCCTATACAGTCACTCATACATGTACTCACTCATCATATGTACTCATATACCTATACATCCTGTTACACACCACCACTCATCCATAGAGTTACTCACACACATAGTCACACATGCAAACAAAGTATCAAACATCCATTTACTTGCATATACAGTTATACACACACTACCACACTTACTTCTACAGAAACGTGCACATACTTACTCTCTAAAACAATCACTTATAGAAACACCTACTTATTTGTACAGGAACACTTCCAATCTCTCACTCTCACATATACTCACTTATATACACCAATACTCACATATACTAGTTTAAAACATATGTAGTTACTCATAAAGACACTATTGAGACAGTCTTTCACTCACTAACACACCCATACACATACTCATCCACCTATACAGTCCTGCACACATGCTGTCTTCAACACATACAAACAGTGAGTCACTCATTCATGCATCTATGCACTAAGTAATACCCCCACCGAACCATACAGACACTCAGACACTCATACTGATATTCAAAAAACCAACTAAAAACCCATATAGACACTCATGTAGCTACTCACCAACCCATGCAGCCACTTATACACAAAGTGAGAGACTAATACAGATATTTTCATATTTAAACTTTATTCACTAACCCATGTATTCACTAAGATACACTTAGTCAGTTATACAATCAATTTTACAAAAAAAATCATCCATTTAGACACTTATATACCCATTTATTCTTCCATCGACCTTGAGATATACATATATAAAACATATTTAATTTTCAGAAAAACACACATTCACTGGATGATGTCATCAGTGATGTCATTTGAGATGTCATCAGTGATGTCATGAGTGATGTCACTGACCATGTCATGAGTGATGTAATATGTGACGTCATCAGCAGTGCATTGTGGAGTGCGCGAGTTATAGTTAGCTGAACTAACTATAACGGGGAATTTCTATGGATTTGTATGAGTGAAATGTCCAACTAACTATAACGCCCCTGAAACCTATGATTTTTTCAGTGCATTTCTAAGGTTTTTTAAATGCTAATTTCTAACTATAAAGTGCCTGAAACCTATGGTTTTTTCAGTGAATATTATCTACTGGCGGTCGCCAGTAGATAGTTATAGTTAGGACCTATTTTCCATAGGAAATCCACAACATTCTATTTGAAATAACTTTGGCGCCGGTTGACGAATCTTCACGAAATTTTCAAAACTTATGGCCCGCTCCGGTCCGCTCCTATCCTGAAAGTTTCGGGGTGATTCGGCAAGCGGGGGCCGAGAATAAAGGGGGGTCCCAAAACATGTTTTTCCCATGCAATTTTCCATAGGAACCTTTCATCGCAGCTACAGCCCGAACTGCTGAACGGAATTACACCAAATTTGGCAAAAAGGTAGCCCTTGGTTCAGAGTCGTGCCTTTTGGTTAAATGGTGTAAATCCATTCAGTAGTTCCTGAGAAGATCAAAAGTAAAATCACACATATATCTGGGCGGAGCCTAACCACACATGTCATTGTGAGATCTGATTGGCTGTCAGCACTTCATCCTGGAATTGCTGGCAGCCATCTTGGGACTAATATACATGATAGTACCCCATTGAAATGCATTGTAGTGAATCGAAGATTTTGAGGGTTACCAAAAGGAGAACTATAAAGGGTGATAACAGACTTTAGTTACATTAGAATTCATTTGTTGATGGTACCATACTAATTTCAGGAATTGTGGTGTGTTCTAAGGTGATTTTACCCTGTGAAAAACCTTCTGCTGGGATATCATGAATCATGTTTGAGAGAAAACTATTTTCACATGCTTGTCCCATAGAGTTTTGGAAGGTGCTCCAGAAGCTAAAATGAGAGCATATTTTCTGTAAATTCACATTATCTTTCTCAGTCATGTGAGAATGAAGTCTGACATTCTCAGTAAAACATGTACATCCAACAAGGGCAGAGACTGTCAGTTGATTCCTTTGTGTTCTACTGCAGCTTCCCAGAGTGTTCTAAAGAACAACTAGAGTGCTAACAGCCTTACTTATGACAAAAGTATGGCACACCTGAAGCCATCTTGATTGGAATAAACTGGTAACACTTAAAACATTTAATTTAAAAAGGAACAAAATGATGGGGTTCATTTTGTCATAGAAATTATGGTTAGTGCTGTAGAAAGAAAAATTAGGACATGTTTCAAGTGTGATCTCAAATATCTTCCTGTTATATTTCAACAGGAGCAGCCTGTCAGTTGATGCCTTTGTGTTCTACTGCAGCTTCCCAGAGTGTTCTAAAGAACAACTAGAGCGCTAACAGCCTTACTTATGACAAAAGTATGGCACACCTGAAGCCATCTTGATTGGAATAAACCGGTAACACTTAAAACATTTAATTTAAAAAGGAACAAAATGAGGGTGTTCTTTTTGAAATAGAAATTATGGTTAGTGCTGCAGAAAGAAAAATTAGGGCATGTTTTAAGTGAGATCTCAAATCCTCTTCTATTTCATTAGAAAATTCTGACATGCAGACTGAAACAATCACTTTCAATACCAGCAGCAGACTTCCAGTTAACTCCCTGGTGAGCAGTAGCTTTACTACAGTGATCTAATGAGCAACTAGAGTGCTAACATTCTGAATTTATGGCAAATGTGAGACACATCTGAAGGCCTTCTTGATGGAATCAAAGTAAAAACTGAAAGCATTTCCTACTGAGGAGACTGCAGTAAATGAGGAAATTAGGAAACTTCATAACAACGAAGTCTTCCAAGATGGCCACCAGAGAAAAAAGAGCCCAAATGTAGCACAAATATTACCCAGATGTAGCCCACATATAGCCCAATGACAAAAGTGTGCAAAACACTTTATATTTTTAGTTTTTTGCAGTTTTATGTAGTGCAGACTGGTCAGGTATTGGAGTGTTGCATCTTAAAACATGACTCCTACACTACAAAAACACCACTGCACTACCCTAAACCATAAAAACACTACCCCCAGCACGACCCCCTACACTACACAAGCACCACTGCACTATCCTAAACCCTAAAACACTACCCCCAGCATGACCCCTTACACTACACAAACACCACTGCACTACCCTAAACCCTAAAACACTAACCCCAGCATGACCCCCTACACAACCCAAACACCACTGCACTACCCTAAAACATGACCCCCTACACTACACAAACACCACTGCACTACCCTAAACCCTAAAACACTACCCCCAGCACAACCCCCTACACTACACAAACACCACTGCACTACCCTAAACCCTAAAACACTACCCCCAGCACGACCCCCTACACTACCCAAACACCACTGCACTACCCTATAACATGACCCCCTACACTGCACAAACACCACTGCACTACCCTAAACCCTAAAACACTACCCCCAGCACGACCCCCTACACTACACAAGCACCACTGCACTACCCTAAACCCTAAAACACTAGCCCCAGCACGACCCCCTACACTGCCCGAACACCACTGCACTGCCCTAAACCCTGAAACACCACCCACTTCACGACCCCCTACACTGCCCGAACACCACTGCACTGCCCTAAACCCTGAAACACCACCCCCAGCACGACCCCCTACACTGCCCAAACACCACTGTACTTCCCTTACCCCTGAAACACTACCCCCAGCAAGACCCCCTACACTGCCCGAACACCACTACACTGCCCTAAACCCTGAAACATCACCCCCAGCAAGACCCCCTACACTGCCCGAACACCACTGCCCTAAACCCTAAAACACCACCCCCAGCACGACCCCCTACACTGCCCAAATACCACTGCACTGCCCTAAACCCTGAAACACAACCCCCAGCATGACCCCCTACACTGCCAGTACACCACTGCTCTGCCCAAAACCCTGAAACACCAGCCCCAGCACGACCCCCTACACTGCCGA